>JASCZW010012964.1:0-26966 GCA_034211315.2 Aedes japonicus
TGTGCACCTGTATTTGTGATGGCTTTACTGAGTTCATCATAGCATGCTGTGCGTTTGACTGTCATCTATCGTTTGTTTACTTGTGTGCACGGTTTAAATTCTTCGATTTCAAAATGCCGCGAATTGAAAAAGACGTTAAGGCTAAGGTTTTGGACGCATGGCTATGTTAAGGGGGTAACTATGCGAAATTTAGCGAAGCGCTTTGGAATTCATCACGAGAGTGTAAAATTCATCATATCAACTATTATATGAATGAACTGCCAGGAAGAGGCAGAAAACCCGGATCTTCCAACTCTAGACTGGATCTGAAAGTGTTAGCTCTAATTCGGAAGAACCAATCAATGCAATACGTGACCAATAAAACGGCAGCCAGCGTTGGAATGATTTAACGTATTGTATCGGTATGATAATGAACCATTTATGATGACTAAACTTCGGAGTGACGAAGTAACCATTCGAAATAACAGGCAGTATTTTCATTCATCGTTCAAATTCATTGCTCTTAACTGGTGAACTCACAACCAGAGCATTCATGAGTTGTTCATGAGCTTCAACCAATACATTGTTCATCTTCTCACTAGGCCCGCATATTTCGCATTTTGAGCTTTCAATCTAAATCCGTTCGGGATCCTCGGGAATTTAATAATAAGAAAAAAGCCTTAACATAAAGATTAGAATGAGCTGGTTAGATGAGGAATGCTTGGGAGAAAAGCAGATAGCATCTCCAATCAACTCCGAAAGTAATCGGAGATCGCCTTTTGATAAGTTCGTTTTCCGATATCCGGAACGAAGAGTGTATTCAGCGGCCTAATTCTTTCTCGTCCACTTCAATCTGGCCCGAGACAGGGATGTGAAGGTTTTTTTTTATCTAGTTACGCGGTGTGTTTGTACAGGTAGCATCTGCACTCCACTATTGGTCCTTCACAAGCAACATCCATCCGTACGAGACTACCGTACGAGACTACCGGTCTAATGAATGTTTTGTTTTTTTCCTTTATTATTGAGATTTTCAGCCCTTGGCTGGTTCATCTCCCGTCGTAGTCACTCAAATATACCTCTTGGGTATTATCGTAACTTGTCAGGGGGTGAGTTTCGAACTCGTGACTGTGACGTGAGAGGTATGGATGTTAACCACTACGTCGGGGTCGCCCCCGTCTAATGAATGTTTTGTAGATGTTTTATAGATGTGGTTAAGATGTTGTAGTGTTTTGTTGAAGTTTAGTTTTGTAGTTTGGTGCACTTTGTTAGTCTTAAGTAGGCATGATATCTCTCATCGTTAACTTTGTGGAGAGAGCTATTTTCAATGCACTATATCTACACAGTACTAAGAAGTCTACATTTTTATGTCATGAGACAGACTCATGAAAGCGTCTTTTGAAACAAAAGAATGAGTTGAAATAGATCAGAATATAGACTCTATCAAACATATCTTTTGTCGAGTTGCGTATGTTTTGATTGCGGGAGATTTCAAATCTCTCATTACGTTCCTCAATTTATATAAAAAAAAAATACGTCTCGTGTAACTCAATTTATTCATAATTTCAAGGTGTGCTTAGATTGTTTGCAAGTTTGTAATGAGCCGTAGATTTGTGTGCATTATATTAAATGAGATCACTGGTGTCACTAAAGCTGAGAAACCTTCCTTTAAATGAGATCCAGCAGTCTTCACTCTACCGACCGAATGTGCTGGAACTTAAGAATAATGACTTGCTGATTTATTTAACCAACACGCCAGCTGTCGTGGAAAAGTCCAATATTACCCATTAAGGTGGTTCAAAGAATTGCTTCAGCTGCATCCCGCTCAATCGATTCCAAAACATGTGCACACTTTTGGAGGTCAATTAGGTTCCGATTTGTACTGCGAAGGACCTTTTAAGCTACTTCTACTACTACTTATTCTTCTAACTGGCTTTGACGCTCTATTCAACAAGCTTACGTCTGCTCTCAATTTTGTACTTTAGAAGCACTTCCTTACTTATTGAGAGCTTTTTATCCCAACGCATTAATTTGTACATTGTATGACAAACACAATGGTTCTTTATGTTCATGGTTAGTTGACAAAATTGCATCGACCGGACCGGAAATCAAACTCAAATCCGGCTTGGTAAACCATGCTCTGTCTGTGCTATTTGAGGCCTCACGGGAGCTGAAACTAAGACTGGTGTTGCCAGTCACCAACACCCACGGTTGTCCACGGTTGATTATGCATTGGACGGGAAAAATTGTTTGCTAATTAAGTACTTTCCATTTATGCCGGTCTCCCTTCGAAAAATGGTCTTCGTGCAAAGTTCAGCTGTATGAATTCCTCGTCCGATAGCAAACAGATTCCTATGCTACTAAGCCAAAGAGTAAGAAGAAATGAGAATAAAAATTTTGGTTTTCCAAGCCTCAAAACTGTGCGTGAAAAAAAATAGAGGTAACTATTTAAAGAATATCCCAGTATCCAAGAATAGTGCGCTTATATATTCGAACAGTCGTTCAGTGGCCTTTATTTCCCACTAGCGAAGCCACCTCCTATGCCCTAGCCACCGCCCTACACCAGCGAATACTACCAATCACACGAAAGCGGAGTTGTCGACAGAACTATGCAAAGCCTTTCCCCAGTGCCAACTGTTGCCGGTAGCGCTGGAAACAATGTGTAGTAGTTTTGGAACCAGCTGGTACTGCGGGACACTGGCGCCCCACAGGATACGTCTTTTAAAATCACCATCAGGTACTGTCTCAATGATCTTTCCAGTTCACTACCAAGCAGCAGTAGTTTTCCCAGACGATATGCCGACAGTTGTCACCACGTCATTCCTCCTCCACGCGGAGGAAAACAAAACCGTCCATAACTCACTCCGGCTACCGACACCGGATTTTACGCAACATGCTCACCGATGATGTTAATGAAAGAAAAGAAACGAAATGAACTGAAGAAGAGAAACAAGTAGAAGAGAATGAAGAATAAGAGAAGAAGAAATGAAAAATTACACTTTGAATATGAAAACTCCGGATTTCCGATACGAATGCACAGGAATGTGTTTTGTGTCGTAAATAAACAAACAAACAAACAAACAAACAAACATCAACTATACTATTAAACTTTTAATTGAAGTGCTCAAAACATCTCTCTTTAAATCTCATTCTCGATTATTCTATAGTGAGATCATTAGGGAGTGCGTTCCGATAGGCGACACCTCTGACAAAAAAGGAGTTTCTATATTAAGGCGAGGAATAATAATTTTCTTAGAGTGAAAACTTCTGCACGGAATGAACCTGCTTTGTAGGTACCATGGCTGTTCTGCTACTAATAAGTTTTGTGTTTGAAGACTTTCAAAAGAATATCCTATCAGCAAATATTGTAAATGAGAAACGTGATCAAAGCGAGCCAGATTGAAAACGAATCTTATGCAGGAATTCAGTGCTACACGTATTCTGTTTTTAGCATTTTTTTTTTTTACAACGATGTTTGTAGCAGTAAAATGTCGCAGTCAATCAAATATGGAAAATTAGGTTTTCGACTAAATTTATCTTGACATCTAACCACAGAAAATGTCCAATTAACTGGAGAGTTCATAATTTTGAGAAAATTCTACCACATTGCTGCAAGATATAATCATCCCAGTTGAAATTATTCAAATACCACGACTCGTCGCTTTTTCTATAAAATTTAGTTGGCTTCCATTTAGTATAATAAGAGGAAAATTTCCACTATATGAGCTTGAAGTTAAAAACATTGCATAAGGCTTACCAGCATTGAACGACAACATGTTCCTGAAAGACCACTAAGTAATGTTTGTCAAATTTTTATTTACTAAATTGGCAATGTAACTCATATCGTGGATAGAGCCATCAAAATAAAGCTGCACGTCATCTGCGTAAATATGCAATTGACGATACTTTAAAACAGCAGCAAAGACAATTGGTTCCAAAATTGATCCTTGAGGAATACCTAATTCAACCGGTACCAAACGAGAGAAGCAACTATTCGGTGAGGTATGACTAAACTAATTTAACTGCGTTAAAAGAAAAATCAAGAAACCTTTGTAATAAAATACAGAGCATCGTGGCTTATCGTATTAAAAGCATAAGAAAATACTTCTTAAAGTCTTACCGTTTTTTGCCCATGTACTGCTTGAAAAATTACAAGAAATATTAGTTATTTACATTTAATTCTAACTACTTTTATAGCTTCTCTTGGCAGATACGCGTATTTCGTTTACAATGTGTAGACTTCTTCGTACGTATACGCGTATCTGTCAAGATAAGCAATGTTTGTGGTTGGAGTAAAATGGAAACTACTAATCTTCCTTCCCATTTTTTAGCTAAAATTATATATTTATCATTGAGAAGAGGCAGGCAATCATCATAATTGTCCTTAATTATAACGACTCCTTCGACATTATTTATTTTGCGTGCGTCGTTAGACAAGTTTGACATGATTGATGGTAAGGTCTGTACTCGAAAAAAATGTACCATTTTTATCCGTGTGTAATTTTTCCGTGGGTAAAAATTGATGAAAATTTGAGTACAACTAGGTTGGAGTAAATTGTATACATGAGCAAAATTTCATAACAATCGGTTCAGTGGTTATTGAGATGTCATCGAAACAATAAGAAAATCGTCATGGAAAATCCGACTGCGACCATGAGATGGATCGGAAGACAACTGGGAATCACCCATACAACTGTGTCTCGGGTGGTAAAATCGTTTAAGGAGTCCCAGACAATCGAGCGGCGGGCTGGAAGTGGAAGAAAATCGAAGACAGCTGACCCTGTGAGGGCCGGAAGGTGTTGGATTACTTCAAGTGTAATCCGAACCTTTCGATTCGTGACGCGGCTTTGAAGGCAAAGTGTTCCGCCTGGTTCGTTCAGCAAACCATGAAACGAGCTGGGCTTTGTTTATTCAAGGTCCGCAAGGCACCGAACCGGCGTGATCAACAAAACACGGCGGCCAAATCCCGCGCTAGAAAGCTGTATCGAGAGTGGTTAATGAAACTGATGTGTGCGGTTATGAATGACGAAACCTACATCAAGGCAGACGCAAAACAGATACCGGGGCTGGAGTTGCCAAATCACTGGTTTGATGTTCCGGAAGACATAAGGAAGAAGAAAGTGGACAAATTCACCAGAACATGCTTGCGTCTGGCAGGCCATATGCCGATGCGGTAAACTGAATAAACCGTACATCACAACGGGTACCATCAACAGCGAAGTTTACCGCAACGAGTGCCTCCAGAAGCGTCTGTTGTTCTTCCTGCGGTTCCACGGAGGCGAGACATTATTTTGCCCGGACCTAGCATCATGCCATTACGCGCGATCAACGTTGGATTGGTACAGAGGCAATAACATTGTTTTTGTACCAAAAACCGCCAATTCACTAGAGATTCGTCCGGTGGAGAAATTTTGAGCCATAATGAAGGTCAAAGTTCGAAAATCGTCCAAGGTGCTTAAGAACGAACTTGAGTTGAAGAAGAATGGATGAAAGTGCCCAAAAAGGTCGGTTCCACCATTGCACAAAATGTAATGAGGGGCGTAAAGGGAAAGTTGCGGGCCTTCAGTGATGGGAAGGAAATTGAATAAAGTAATTATGTCAAAACATTATGCATATGTATCAATTCATTTCCTGAAAGTTTCAAGAAAGTCCGACTTAAAAGAATTGTTTGGCAAACACTTATGTCTGGTGCATTTTTTTCGAGCAAAGGCCTTAGCTGTTGTCATAATAGATGACGAAAATAAAATGCAAGTTGTTGTCACATACTGTCGTTGGCAAACTAAAAACGAATGTTGTAAAACAAAAAGTGAAACTCTGGAGTCGAACCACGAATTTTTACGATTGATGGATTCAAATCAGGATCACTCATCTATCTGAGCATGGAAATAAGTTGACGTGACATTTGACGACAACTACTAGCAGGGAACCGGCCCAATCTGTAAGATAATAAATTTAAAAAAATCCATAAGTCAAAAGTCCACTTAATCAAATCACTCTATCCTTTGTTACTACGCTGGAAACTCTTTTCCAAGAAATGTTTAGAAATAGCTCAAGATATCAGCTGAAAAGTGTCCTCCGTTCGTGATGTGATATGGTAAACCTTTAATTTGAAGCATATTCAATCCAAGCGCTAGACAGTGATAACTCTCTTGCAGATCCGTCAACCCATTTTAGAATGTCTGAAGAATGGGCGTATTTTGAGTTTACTTTGATATGATTCAAGATCCACATGTAAATCATACCGATATTAATTGTATAAAGGTACTGAAACACAGTTCCAGAATTGGAAATTTAAAAATTACAGAATATGTCTTTGTCAATATCTCGATAATCAGATATATCTCACCAAAGGCTGCCTCTGGAATAACATCAGCTTGTGTTGTATGATGTATGATGCATGATATATACTATCACCCATTGTATAATTTTCATTCGCTTTTGGAGTGAATACCCTCATTCGATTTAGCTCTTCCAGGTTTCAATGTTCGAAGGTATTGGAATAATTAAATTAGCAATTATTTCTAGTGCTTAGTAAGTGGAAATTTCCAATCGATATCGAAAGGTTAACATTTGTGTTGGCTAGCATTTTTAGTTTAAGTTTATGATCCAAAGGCATTTTCAAACAAATCGTAAAGTGAAACAATTTTTTGATGTTTTGTGTTTATGGCGTCATGTTTGTAAGGTGCTACACATTTTTTTCGTTTTAAAACAAATGAATGATATTTTTTATGTTTGAAATTGCCATGGAATCAACTATAAATTGAAATATAACAATACATTTCTTGAAATTGCAATTTTCGATGAATTTCGAAAATATGCCATATTTCTTTTTGATGACTATAAATAATCATTTCCGTGGGCATACTTGGAGTCTTTTAGTTCTTTTTTCGAAAGATTATCGAAAAAATAAAAATTATGCATGTTACGAGCAAAAAACAAATGGTGTTCAAACCATGTTTTGAAATTAGAAATTTCGGTGGATTTTGAAAATAGCCATAACTTCATTTTTGATGATGTACGTAATCAATTTTCAGGGCAAAGTTGGAGCCTTTTAGTTTTTCTTTCGAAAGATGTCTTTGGATCTGCGAAAAAATAAAAATTATACATGTTACGAGCAAAAAACGGATCGTGTTCTATCTTACAAGTCTTTCCTATAATAACCACTGATTATCCAAATCATGTTATTGTATGAAGGGCCAAATATGGGTTGGGTGGATTGAACATCACTTATACGTATCCACAGGGATATAAAGAATCTCTTTCCAACAACAAGATTGAACAATTGGTCAAGGCAAGCCATCTAACATGAGGATGCCCCAATGGGCGGGAGAAAACCCGCCCTCTATTCACAAACTGTTAGCAATGAGATTGACATTCCCTCTCCCCATCAGAGTGCTTCAATCGAATTGCCCTTATGGTCCCTCTCATTCCCATGGAATATTTATGTAATAGTCTATATATTTAGGTAAAATAAAAATACTGAAAAAGTTTATTAGTTCTACTGAAATTTTACTAAACTAACATTTATACATATAACATTTTTCGTTTGACGATGGTTTCTCAGTTTTTATTTGCTCAAAATTCCCCATACTATCACAAACAAAAATGTGGAGAAATATTCGGCAGAAAATTTATACACCGCCAATCTCAGGGAAACTACAAACTACTATTATTGTTCCAACAAAACATTCAAAACCAACGAATTTCAAATGAAACTGCATCATAAGCTATAGAAGTTACATTATTTTCATTATATTCTATCCTTAAAGCACTCACCACCCACCGGTTGGCGTCCATAATAAATAGACCAATTTCCCCGTATAATAGCTATTTGCAAAACATCCATCCATATGGCTTTCAAACATTCCACCACAAGAAGGGTCACAAGTGCCATTAGTCTAAGATCCGAGATTGCCACCCAGCTTCACTCCGATCAGCGATTCTCCTGCCAAGCAGGACCGAAAGCAATGCTGCTAATAGAGCTAGTCCACTTCTCCTCAATCGATGGCTGCAAAACGTACCTGGTAAGTATAAATAATAAACAGTTTGATACCCAGCGCCAATTGATTCGATATTTTGTTTTCACTAAATGTTTCGTTATTAATCAACCATCCGCGGCCGTCGATGACACACGGCGTGGACCGAGGAGCGTTTTTCGCGATCCATGACCTGCGAGGTGCGAGGTGGGGTGGTTCCTTGCAGACGATCAAAGGCACATCGTTGGTTGAGAGTAGGACCTCCCTACACTTCCCTTCGCTAATAGAACTTGCGTGCCATTGGCAGCCGCTTTTTCTCGGTTCATTATGCGTATTCTGAACGGTGAGGGGCACCAGCTTCCAGCAGCTCATCTCATCTTGTTGCGGCTCGATGGTGGCTAATCTACGCGCAAGCTCATATGGCTACCAGTTGAATCCAAGCGCAAGCAATAGATAGCAACCAGACACATGATGGATGATGCCAGATAGGACACCCCGAGACTTGGTGGCGGTGGCGTTGATTACCTCTGCACGAACCTGTGTGTGCTGTAATAGGCAGCTACCGAGGCAGTGAAAACGGGACCCCAGCCAGAGGATGATCTCGGCGGGCGCTCATTTTTTGATAGAGTAGAAATTTTAATGGTCACCATGGTCATCGACGATTGACCACAGCTACTGGGTAATAACTCACACCTTCTCTGCTATCTCTGCTGTGTGCCTGTGTGAGCCGGGTGATCCGGACCATTATCCGTTCGCTGACCTTGATGCCCGAGTGCTCGAGATTAAGAAATGCGCCTACCGGTTGGTTGGTGATGATGATGATGGTGTCTGGTCGCAATGCGGCACCTGAAGAGCAGAGAGAGAGAGCCGAGGTGTTAAAAGGGAATCTCAAGCATTTCTTCGCCCAAGATTGCAACTTCCTCTTGAATCTTCGATCCATTAAGGGCAGTCTTTTTGCCCATTAAGATTCTTGATAATCGGCCGGAGTGCGGACTCCCATCCTCGCTACCGGCCGTGACTGCCAGATGGATGGATGGAACAAGTTTCATTTTTCTGCAAGCACAACTTTGTGACCAAAAGTCCAATATTCTTCCAAAGATGTGACGCTCGCTGATGATGGCGAAATAATGAAGGAGAAAAAAGTGCGCAGTACGACGAGTGAGTTCGCGCGCGCGCGCAAAAAGATGAAATGCAATAAATAAAAATTTAATCGCTCATTCATTGAATAACTATTAATCACCTGCTGGCCGGGGTCCAGCGAAGAAGATCTTTGACTGCTCCTTCCTTTCATCTTGAAGTCGCACCTTGTTGGTTTTTAAAACCGCGCTGATTGCAGCGTCCAGCCTGATGGAAACAACCCTTTCGGAGCTGGGAACGTGATTCTTTTTTTGGCTTGAAAATGAGCCCAGAAGTATTTTAAAGTCGAGTTTGGGAACTGTATTAGCAACACAAACTAACTGTGAAATTTCAAAGCTTCGAAAAATCCAACCACCGAGCTCGAAAGGGTCCATCCCTTCGTCAAAACCGACTTCTTTCGCGTGCTCATTAGCCCCCAACCTTGGGACCTTGGGACGACTGGCTTGACCGTAATGATCGGTTCGGTAAGAGCTTCTGCCTCTTTGTTCAAGTCATCATCAACAACAGCAGCAGCAGCAGCATCATCGCCAGACAACCGTAAGCTTTTCACGCCGTTGATGTCGAAATAAATGGAAAGCAGAAAAAAATATACAACCTGCAAGCTCCAAAAGAAAAGTTATGAAACCACTTCACATGCAGCGAGGTTGCGATCGGATGCGATCAGGATACTTACATTGTTCGAAAATGCACTTGATACGGAATAAACACACACACACAATCCATTGGCTACAACAATGTTTGCTCGGAGACAAGATCTTCAGAGCCTTCACCGGAGTGGCTCTAATGAACCTTTCTGACGTCGATCAGGAACTTCCAAAACTCTGCGGTCGAACAATGAAGGAAATGGTTTCACACGCTTTTTTCCTCGCAAACTGTATCCGTGCCGATTGAGTCTGGCAACAGCAACCAGACGATCGATGATTTCATCGAGAAGACCGGGTGGCTTTAAAATCACCCGAACGGACAGGTATTCGCGGTGTAATAATAAATATTGATCGTGCGTCGATTCGAGGACCGTGTGTTTGTAGTTAATGCGATTTTAGCATTGACATCAATTACGGGCTATATGGCTTCTTCCCAAAAAAGGAGGGAAAAGATGGAGGCAATCCGTCGCTGCTGCTAGGTGGGTTGAGGCACCTTGCGTGTGTAGTTACTGGAGGCTTGAAAAATGAGTCTTACTAGTTTGGCTTAATGAAAAATGGGTTATTACTAGACCTGAGCGCCGATTGAGGGATTTTAAGGGAGGTGGAGACGAATCGGATTGGATTGATGTTGATAAAAACCTACAGAGTGGTCTAGATTCCTCGTGATCGGATTAACATATAGTAGACAAAGGTGTTAAAATTGGAACACATTAAGCTATTAGCCACACATTCTAATTTTTAGCAATTGTCTTAAAATTTACCGAGTATCAAATAAAACAATTTTGCCCTGTTCACAATACTCAACAAGCTTCTCCAAATCCAAATGCCCTCCCTTTTCTCTTCAAACTTTTAGTGAGAGTTTGTACAACATTAGAACTCACAGTATCGCTCAGTGAAGTGAGCTAGTTCTTCAGAACCGTTCATTTGCTCTCTAAGCAATGATAAGGTTTCAGTGTTCCTAGAATAACTTAGATACTCCAAACTATAATTGAATACAGATCTTGATGTTCTACATGGTAAACAAGGCTATTAACAATGTCTCCACCGTACGTATGAGTATGAGTTGATGTTCCAAGGAACATCATAACACTGAAATATACATGTTATAGTATTTCTAAAATACCTAAGGTACTCAAAACTATCCTTGAGTTCAGATCTTGGTGTTCTACATGGTCAACAAAGCTTTTTATGATGTCTCCACTGTATTTATGCATTGAAATAGCCCAACGTAACATAATCACACTGTAACAGACATGTTATAGTATTTCTAGAATACGATAAAACCTCCAAACTATCCTTGAGTTCAGATTTTGATACTCTACATGATTAACAAGGTCATTTACGATGACTCACCGTAACTATGAGTTAAAATAGCTCCACGAAACATGATAGAACTGTTAAATACATGTTGTAGTATATCTAGAATACCTTATGCACTCCAAACTATCATCTAGTTCAGATCTTGATGTTCTACATGGTCAACAAGGCTACGTACGTTGTATCCACCGTACTTATGGGTTGAAAAAGCTCCAAGGGACATCATAACACAGTGATAAACATTTTGCATCATTTCTTGAATACCTAAGATACTCCAAACTGTCCAAACTGTTGAGTGCCGAACTTGATATTCTACATCATCAAAAAGGCGGTTTACGATGTCTCCACCGTACTTATTAGTTGCAGTAGTTCCACTGTAATAGACATGTTGTAGTATTTCTAAAATAACTAAGCTAGTCAAAACTACCCTTGAGTTCAGATCTTGATACATGATCAACAAGGCTATTTACGATGTCTTCGCAGTACATACAGTATGTAAAAAAAGTTTATCCACCCCTTCTCACTTGGCACATTTGCTTCAAGTAATCCACCAAAACAATGAAAACCGATTTTTAATATTAAGTTTATTTCTCAAGGGATAAAAAGAAAGTCAAATAACGATAATTTGATGTAAAAGCACGAGCTGTTCGTGTCTGAGATCAAATATATAAGAAAACGATAAAAAATAATGCAAAAAAAGTATATCCACCTCAATCCTGAAAATCATTCAATATTTCGTTTGACCTCCCTTGGCTTCAAGGACAGCTTGAAACCGTCGTGGCATTGACTGGACAAGCTTAGCAGTAGTTTCTGGTGCGATTTTTTCCCATTCAGTTACAACAACTTGTCGCAATTGCTGAATACTTGATGGTTTGTGTTCCTGAACCTTAATTTTCAAAATAGACCAGAGATGTTCTATTGAATCATGGTCAGGAGACTGTGTTGGCTACTCCAAAACATTGATTTTCTTTTCCTTAATCCATTCGTATACCAGCTTCGATGTGTGCTTTGGATCCCCATCTTGCTGAAACGTGTATCTCCGGCCCAGCTTCAGTTTTTGAGCACTTCCTGAAAGTTTTCGTTTCAGTATGCCCAGATAAACCTTCCGTCAATGAATTAGAGTTCTCCAATGTCAGAAGAAGCCATTGAGCCCCAAACCATTACTCTACCTGCACAGAAATCATAAAAGCTAGTTAAGTTAGTTGAAAATTAATGATGTTGCAATAACTCACCTCCACCATGTTTGACTGTAGGCTTTAAACACCGGGGTTTCAGACTTTCACCGGTTCTGCGCCATTTTCGTGTGATATCATCAGACCCAAATTGCATTATTTTAGTCTCGTCTGACCAAATGACCTTTCTCCAATTATCGACTGTCCATGTTATATGAGCTCGAGCCCACTTCAATCGTTTTTTTTTAATGTTTTTCGCTGACAACCATGGTTTCTTAATTGCCACTATACCCTTCAGACCTTGTAGATGCAATCGATTTTGGATTGTTTGAGGTGTCACATGGATAGAAAATTCACTCTCAACTTGCTTTGCAATTTTTGGAGCTGACAAACCTCGATCTTGTTCCGCCTTTCTGACGAGGGCTATCGGGGAACTTGTCTTCGCTTTTCTGGTGTGAAAGAACCACTCTTTTTGTACTTCTGAACAATTTTGGCAACCGTATCTTTGCGTATCTGAACGATATTAGAAATTTGACTGTAGCTTATACCGCACTTGTGATGCTCTATGATAAGTTTTCGGATACTCAGCGAAAGTTGTGCGCTTTTTTAGGCATTTCGAAACACGAGAACTCAAATTTTAATCACAAAAGCTTCTACACTACGAAAGGATAACTGTATGCAATGTTTACATTCGAAAAAGTGACAGAAACCGCTCAATACACTGCAAAATGGTACTAAGCATGTTTGGGTGGGTAAACTGTTTTTGCATGTTTCGCTACCCTTTTCTGTTGATCTTGGCATAGATTTTCAAGAGCAAGATTAATTCATGTATATTTAATGGCATAATGATAGGTACTATAAAATGGACCAAACGCATAACAAAATTCATTTTATCAACTAATATTTGAATGCATAACAGGAAAATTGTAAATTTGAAGCAGGGGTGGATATAGGGTATGTGTCCCTTGACTCAGCCTATTATGCAACCAGCGATCACATTTTGCATTATAACTCATAAAGTTTTTAAGATGTAAGCGAGATTCAACTAGTTATACACTGGCAAATATAAGTTTGATATGACATTTGGTAGCATGTATGACTAAAAGTTACACAACTATTTTTATAATGCCATAAACTTTCGAGGGATGTGGATTTAATGTCGGTCTATAATCACCAAATTGGGTCTATTCGTGGATGCAACTTCGTCCCATTCGATGGATTTATTACTAAATGCAGTCTTTGTACGGTTTATTTTTCTAATTTTATGAATTAAGGCATTGCTAGCTGTATTCGACTGATTACTGACGATTTGCAGAATACAATATTTCACAAAACAGACTACAGTAAAACTGCCTCGAAACACTTATATGATGTTCATATACGATTTATCCGCCTTTCAGTAATGAAAATATTATAAGTCACTATACAATGATTTTGTTTCTTCGATTTATGTTTAGATGAGCCACTTGAATATAAACAACCGCAAATTCATGCATTTCCACTTGAAATCTTACCAACAACAACTTTTTTACTACGTTATTGATGCAACAGGCCATAGTTGGGAACATACAAAAAAATATGTACCCAACATTGGGTCTACGATTTGCTTGTAAAATCATTGTTATTTTAGCTATGTGAACAGTAAGTTTGTAACGTGTAACTATGTTCTGCACATCCAGACTTGCTTTATCGATTCAATTAAGCCAAATTTAGATCACTTGAAATCGTGTAGATTATCTGTTCAGCATAACCAGTGAAAGAATGATGCCCCAAAAGTTCAAGAAACCGAAAATTACGCGGAAGTGAACAACTATAAGATGATTAATATTGTCTCAATTGCTTCGGATTACATCTATCATGCTAATAGCAACATGATTTTGTTGATTATCGCTAAATTAATAACACATTTGGTACATAGGCCGAATGAAGGAGCTAGGCTAACATTACATCCTCTTACCATACTTATTTAACATACTGTATGAGCTAAAATAGCTCCACGGGACATCATAACGCTGTAATAGACATGTTATATTGTATCTACACTCAGTAGTAAAATAAAGCCTGGGTATGTACAAAAATGACTTTTTTCACATGTGTTATGATAACTTCAAATTTGGGCTTCAAATGGTGAGTTGACAATTTCTAAGGAGGATGCGATCGACCTCCGGTCCTCACAAGTTCCTATCTCACGCCTGCATGAGTCATATGATCACAAAAGACTGCCAGCTGAAACATGGAGACGCTGGTTGGCGTAGCCTGAGCAATGTTGTCATTTTTGACAATAGCGAAGTGAGGGGGTGCGACCGGTAAATCATATCATAGTTTTCCATTAGCATATATTTCAGGTCTACCAGATCCTGAGATATTATAAAATACTTTATAATTTAAAATTCATTTTTTTTTCTCATGTCATACATTGTCTAAATTTTCTTTTTCATAATGGATGCGGAAGTTTGGAAATTGCAACATAACAGCAGTAGGAACAGATGTAATTTTGAGTTCATATTATAATATCCCTTGACTACATATATTATCATATAGGACATTGTTTATTCATCATCACTATCAATCTTCTTTATCATCATCAGTATCATTTTCATCATTACTGGTGTTTTCGGGATTTGTATATTAACATTTTTTTTTTATAATTTCACCTAAAAGGTAATATATACTTTTAATGATTATGTTCTTTATGTCCAATTATCATTATGATTTAGAAGTACCTAGTGCCTTGAATAAAAGAAGCAGCAACGGAATCTATGGTAGGCTTTTGTACTTATCAACTAATGTATTTTTCAATTTCGATTTGCAAAAGGACCTTTTTCCAAATCTGAGCTGTTTGCCATTCGGATAGTGTCTGATGTTACAGTTCAATTTTTGTCAGTACTGTATCAAAACTCACAATATAATTTTATTTTATGATATTGTTTTATTGATTTTACTCTATAGATGATTTAAAAATTGCTTGTTGTTTTTTTTATGTCAATTTGTCCTTAACTCCCTGTCAATAAAATCTTATCACGCCAGCAAAAATAAAAGCGTATTACTGTTATTAAATCAACATCAAGCAGCAAATAGTGACCATGGCAACAGTAAATTAAAATGTATAAATATTATTTTTGTAAAATTTAACAAATTTTTCTAGAATACCTCAAATCAAATTTTGGGAAATTGCGATGCTTAAGCGCGAGACCACAAAACTCTACACTCTAACACTTAACAACATTTCTTACATTTCAGGATCCACTGAAAGGAGATCATAAATAATAGATACCGAGTGATTGCAGTATTTTTCATTAACATAAATATATACACTATTATATAAATATTTCATGGGAATGGGAGGAACCATCAGGGCACCCGATTGAAGCACCCTGGATGGGGAAAGTGGGAATGCCAACTCCCCATTGCTAACAGTTTGTGAATAGAGGGCGGGCTCTTCTCCCCGCCCATTGGGGCATCCTCATGTTAGATAGCTTGCTCTTTTGACCAATTGTTCAATCTTGTTGTTGGAAAGAGATTCTTTATATCCCTGTGGATACGTATAAGTGATGTTGCCTATCGATCCACCCAACCCCTTTTTGGCCCTTCATACAATGACATGATTAGGATAATCAGTAGTTATTAAAGCTTGTTCAAGTCTAAGCGAGAGGAGCTCACTGCTGTCAGACTTAGTTTCCGTGATACAATGGTTGGTAGTACAAATCATACATCATACATGAATTATATATATGATCACTTTTACTAAATACAATCAGGGCATCGTCCGCTGGCTATTGCCGCGGGTATTGTGGGTTTCCCAGGTACCCGGTTCAAGCTTTAGTTGGTGACGGTGGCTCTTCTTGACCTTCTATTCCTGAGTTGTAAGTGTGAATAAGGGCATCTATGTAATGTTTTGGCGTAACTGTTGTGGACTTCCAGTACCTCCTATTTCCCCAAAAGCTTTGAGGATAACATGTCTTGCCTCAAAGTTCTCCTTTTTATTGTATTGGCCTCCATAACAAAAAGGTCACCATTGCATAGCATATGATTGATCAAATTATTCGCAGTTCTACTTGTCCAACGCCCCTGGTTTGGTGAGGGATAGAGGATGACACACACACACACACACACACACACACACACACACACACACACACACACACACACACACACACACACACACACACACACACACTTACCTTACCAATCAGCCCAGGGCCGGTGTGGCCTCTGCTGTACACAGAAGTAATCTCCATTGTAATCGGTCCATTGCTGTACCTCGCCAGCCTCGCTGTCTGCGGAGAGTCCGCAGATCGCCTTCTACTTGATCGATCCACCTTGCTCTTCTTCTTGTACCCGTCGGTTCGTTTTCGAAAACCATTTTAACAAGGCTGTTCTAACGTCATGCCCAGCCCATCGTAGTCGACCGATTTTTGCGATGTGTACGATGGGAGGTTCTCCCAGCAAAAGATACAATTCATGGTTCATTCGCCTCCTCCACGTTCCGTCTTCCATCTGCACTCCACCGTAGATCGTACGCAGCACTTTCCGTTAAAATACATAAAAGGCGACATCCTCCGCTAGCAATGTCCATGTTTCGGGGCCGTAGAGAACTACCGGTCTAATTAATGTCTTGCAGATGGTCAACTTTGTAGTTCAGCGAACTTTGTTCGATCTCATCGTCATTCGGAGTCCAAAGAAGGCACGATTGCCAGCCATAATGCGCCTTTGTATCTCTCTGCTAGTGTCGTTATTGGTGATCATCAATAAGCCCAGATACACGAATTCGTCTACTACATCGATTTCATCACCGTCGATTTGAACTCGAGGTAGAAGGCTAGCATTGTGGTCTCGTGAGCCTCTTCCCTGCATGTATTTTGTTTTCAACGCATTAATCACAAGCCCAATCCTACCACCTTCAACCTTATGTCTGATGTACGTTTCCGTCATCGTCTCAAAGTTACGTGCTACGATATTAACGTCGTCGGCGAAGCCAAATAGTTGGACAGACTTCCTGAAGATCGTGCCACTCGTGTCTATCCCAGCTCTTCGAATCACACCCTCTAGTGCAATGTCAAGCAACAAACACGACAATTCATCACCTAACCGTAACCCTCTCCGAGATTCGAAGGGACTCGAGAGCGTCCCTGGTACTCGGACAACACACATCACTCGATCCATCGTTGTTTTGACCAACCGCGTAAGTTTTTCCGGAAATCCATTTTTTCGTGGGACAAGCGTTGGGATTATTGAACAGTTTAGATTGGCGGGCTTTGGAGGTACTATTCCTGCTACCCTGTACCATTCCCTTTTCCCTGTTCTTTAATTCCATTTTAAACTGGCAATAAGATTACCCAACAAAATTTGATTTAATGGTTTGGGCCCTATGAATTGCATGGATGCTCCTATTTTCGACAAATGATTAGCTTTATCGTTGCTTCAATTTCACAAAGACCAGCAACCCAGTTGAAGTTAACCATATTTCGACAGGATATTTTACCAATGCAACATAAAAGCTTATCTCAGGACCATTTATACCAGCCCATACCAAATTATCTTGCTCTGAATCATCAGTTTAGAAAGATTTTTGCGCCGGGATGAAAACTCGGTTTTCTTATTCCAATCAGAACGAGGATTTTTTTTTAAATATACGGTTTAGTCTCATATAATACTATAAACAGTCCATAAAGCTTGCGACGTTAAGGTGTGGCCCAGTTAGAATTGGAACATAGACTTTTGCGCATATTTCGGATACACATTAACAAAATGGTATTCTGTTTCAACTTAAATGTTCGACTTTATCTTAACTTAAGAGAGAAAATACACAAAAGAAATAATCATCTGGATTTCGAAGAAATTTGCGGACTTTTCCTGGAATTCGCTTCATCAACCGGCGCTTATTATTCTCATCCATCGTTTTGGCTATCTTATTCCACTTGGTTCTCAATTCGTTGATGCTATTAACGAAACTGCCTTTCACGTTCAGCTTCCTCTTCATAATAGCCCAACATCTCTTTATCGGTCTAAGCTGGGGACAATTTGGTGGGTTGAGCTCTTCCGGTATAAACTGAATCTCGTTGGTTTCATACCACCGTAGCACTGCTTTACTGTAATGTAAGTAAAATTTTCGTCCAGGTAGCAGTTTGAAATCGACCTTAAGATAGGTTTCATCATCCATGAGGAGACAGCCATTCAATTTTGTGGCACAGATTTTGGCTACATTGTTCTGCTTTTTATCCAAGTGTGGTTGTCTACAGGCACGGTATAACTTGAAACTTCCTGGAGACGAATCCGTTGCACGGTATTGCGTGCGGCGCGAAACTTTTTGGCCAAATCGCAGTCTGAGATGTTGGAGTTTGCCTTAATGTTCTTGAAGATTTTACGGTTGACAGCACACGCCCGACGCTTGCTTTGAGACTTGCAATCCGTCGACAAGATTTCTCTGAACTTTTTCAAAACACGGTATTCGTTAAAACCCCAACACTTTAGCAAGTTTTGGCCCAGACCACGAAGGGGTTTCCAAATGATTACGCGTCCAAAATATTCTCAAACACTTTTTCCTTGCATTGGTGTTGTGCAACTACTCAATATGCTTCACGTATGTGTTGGTGTAGTTTTGCACTACACGGAAACAAATCCGTTTCTGTTTTCATGAATAAAAAGTCATGAAACGAATTCTCATCTTATTTTGTGAATTCATGACTCTTAATCTTGGTTTCATTATTGAAATGGCAGATGCAAGTCATGAACATAGGAAGTCTTGTTTTGCCTCTAATCTAAAGTTGTGTAATGAGCCTCGCTAGTCAAGAAACTTTTCAAGAACAACTCTAGCGTAGTAAGTACAATCACCAAGTACTATTGTAGCTCCTCACATCAACACTAGGTTCGAATCCTAACGGTGGATTTATTTTTTTATATACATTCAGAGTCAGAGATTTGCCAGATTCATCAACAAAGTTTCAGTATCAAGAATTCAGCTCATGGCTTAGACCCGATTTATTCATGATTTCATTGCGGCGGGAAAATAGTTCATGATATCATGAATATGGTTCATGGTGTATATTCATAACACGAAAACGCAATATATTCATGGAATCATGACCTGTTTTTCTCGTTTAGAGGAACACATTATTTCCCGTGTATGTTTATACAAACGCTTTTAGGTTATGTCCGATTGTTTTCATCTTGTGTTTATTTGTTACCAGCGATGAAGGAGTTTCGTGCTGTGGTGATAAACAAGTTTTTGATAGGTGAACGCCCAGGCGCTATTCTCAGAAATTTGAAAAACCTCGGAGAAAAGCGGGATTTTGTGTACCGAACCATCCGAAGGTACCGTGACTCCTGCTCGTTGGATGACCGGAAGAGATCCGGTCGTACTCGT
This sequence comes from Aedes japonicus, assembly GCA_034211315.2. Lineage (NCBI taxonomy): Eukaryota > Metazoa > Arthropoda > Insecta > Diptera > Culicidae > Aedes > Aedes japonicus. The sequence goes on from JASCZW010012964.1 coordinate 19,586, forward strand.
ACGGTGCGGACTGCACGAGTTGTTAAAATGGTCAGGGAACGGATCAGACGAAAATCACAGCGCTCTGTACGTAAAATGGCCGCCGATCTGAATGTTTCGAGATCGTCAATGCACTCTATACTGCAAAATGACCTCGGATTCCAAGCTTTTAAGAAACGTAAGGTTCACAGAGTTTCGGAGCCTTCCAAGCAGAAACGACTCGAAAGAGCAAGTCTGCTTATGTCGCGTCACGGTGGGGAAGAATTTATTTTTTCCGACGAAAAGTTATTCGTCTTGCAACAATCCCACAATGTCCAGAACGACAGATTGTGGGCTCTCTCTTCGAGAACTGTTCCAAAGAGTGATAGAAATATTCCACGGTTCCAAAGTACTGCGTCAGTGACGGGGAGGATTTTGCTTGCAAGAGAGACAAATTACCACTGGTTTTCATCGAAAAAGGCGTTAAAGTGAATGCCGTATAAAGGGTGTCCACGATGAAATTGCCACACTATGAAATTGCTCTAACTTTTTAACCGTTGGGTAGAATTTAATGAAAATTTGGGTGGATTTAGTTCATAGTGCATTATTTACATCCTGCAAGTTTTAAAGTCCTGTGATCAAAGCTGGAAATGGAGTCGAAAGAACAGCTCGTGCGTGATAAAATCTTGCGCATTCATCACGAGAACAAGGATCTCTCGCATCGTTCCATCGCTAAAACATTGGGAATCGCGAATTTTACGGTGTCGCGAGTGATTAAGCGGTTCGAGGAACGGATGATCGGAAGCCCAGAAGTGAAGGAAAAAGTATTCCGTACAACACCAAAAATCACAACCGCGTAGTTGGGGCCTTCAATGTGGCTAAGAAGCTGCACCTAAGCCGAAGTTTTGTCCAGAAGGCCAAAACTAAGGCTGGGCTTCGAACGTTCAATGTACAAGAGGCCCCTAATTGCGACGAGAAGCAGAAAAAGTCCGCCAAAACCCGTGCCAGGAAGTTGTACCTCAACATGCTGACGAAAGTTGAATGCTGCATCATAGACGACGAAACTTATGTGAAGGCCGACTTCAAACAGATCCCCGGCAACCTGTTTTTCACGGCGAAGGCTAAGTTCAGCGTTCCGGAGCATGTCCGCACTCAGAAGATGTCCAAATTTGCGAAGAAATTCCTGGTTTGGCAAGCCATCTGCACGTGCTGGAAGCGGAGTGCACCTTTCGTGACCCAGGACACGATGAACGGACAGGTGTACATAAAAGAGTGCCTCCAGAAGCGGCTGCTTCCTTTCCTGAAGGCCCACAACGTCCCAACAATCTTCTGGCCGGATTTGGCCTCATGCCACTACTCCAAGGACGTGCTGAAGTGGTATGCGGACAATAAGGTCAATTTCGTGCCAAAAATGTTCAACCCTCCCAACACTCCGGAGCTCCGCCTCATCGAGAAGTACTGGGCGATTATGAAGCAGCACCTTCTTAAACGACCTAAGGTCGTGAAGACAGTCGAGGAACTGAAGAAGGTATGGGTTTACATGCAAAAAACGGTTGATTCACAGGTTGTGCAGAATCTTATGGCCGGGGTTAAGGCCAAGGTGCGGGCATTTGCGTATGGACTGTAAATAAAATACGAGTAAAATGGTAAAATGAAGTTTAATAGTTATTTCTCAATCCCTGAAAATTTGATGGCAATCGGATGAAAACTCGAATTTTGCGAATCAATTTTGTGTGTGGCAATTTCATCGTGGACACCCTTTATTATAAAACGGAAGTTTTGGAGAAAGTTTTCAAGCCATATGTACAAGAGGTGTTTGGAGATGATCGTTTTGTGTTTCAGCAGGACGAGGTGCCATCGCATACTACAAATCTCGTTCAGGGCTGATGCCGAGAAAATTTGACCGACTTTTTGGTCAAGAATGAATGGCCTCCCAGTTCACCAGATCTGAATCCCTTGGATTATTTCGTATGGTCTTACATGCTGGCGAAGGTAAATGACCACAGGGCGTTTATTATGAACCAATGCAAATCCGTAATCAAACGAATTTGGGACGAAATGCCGATGGAAGTCATGTGCCGGTTTCGAAAAACGTGTAGAGCTGATCAAGAAGGTTTAATGCGGTGTTGATGATGATGATGATGATGATGATGATTTGAACTACCATCTAATGTAGCAAGGCAACTTCCTATAGCACTGGATTGTTTTAATTAAACGATTTGATCAAGGTTGTTCTGTGGTAAATGTTTCATCATGTTACTGTATGAAGGGCCAAAAACGTATTGTGAGAAGGTTTAATGCGGTGTTATTTCAAAACATATGCTGTAGTTGATCAGTATTATATTGCAATATGATGGGTAAAGTTGACAATAAAATCTGGATTATCGATTTGAAATAAATAAAGTTTTATTTTGTATGCGTATATATTGGATACGGTGTACAAATCCGACCACCAGAGTCGTTATAAGAATCAAACATGTTTAATACACCTTACTTGACTTACTAAGTTTGAATAGGAATTTTCGTCTTACAACTTACAACGTTTAAAAAATAATGTGAAAACTTCGAAAACAACATCTTTGTTAAACCTATCTGTTGAGGTTGAATGATGAAAGTGTTGTTAGAATCATGTAAAATCTTTTTGCAGTAAAGTTGTGTGAAACTTTCAATACTTTCATAGAACAGAAGCTTACGCTTCCTATTAAAACAAAATCTTTGGAACATTTTGAACGAAACAGTTACATGATTTTTTAACAAATTGGTCAAAGTCAGAAGTCTATGCATTCATGTTTCATCGTGTTCTCAAATAACGCAACCAATAATGCCCATATTGTCCATTTCCTTTCTTTGGAATCCTCTAAAAATATCGTGATGATCAGCTGATGCAAACAGCTGATTGATTCCCAAATCCCGATTGACACGCATCCGGACCATGCATCACAAGCTTAAACACACTGAAATATTCATTTCCAATTGATCAACCCTGTTTTCAGAGCGCAGAGCTCGAGAAAAGAAAGAAAAGAAGCAGAACAATCCACCCGTTCATCAATAAACATAAACACGCGTTTCCTTTTTTATTTTTTCCAACACCCGAAATAAATTACTAAACCAACTCCAATCAATAACACTTGGAAATATGCATGAACCCCAAATCTGGAATGGTAATTCGATTCGGCTGAACGCAGTCTAATTCGATTCAATTCAAGCACCCGATTGAGCCAACGAACAAGTAGGTACGACTATCGGGGCGTGATAAATTATACTCACTGATCGATTGGGTCTTTGTTTTCCAGCGGATCCAACTCGGGGGAAAAACTTCAATATTGACGAGATAAGCCTCTTACCGGGAATCAACACATCGAAATGATTTGTATACTTGAGAAACTGTGAAATCCTATTTCGGCAGATTACGCTCGGCAGCAGCATAGAGTTCTGCTACGAAGGATAGTGATAAGTCCATTAACATAAATGTTTTGGATTTAGAATTTGATTCAGAAGCAACACGAGTATCCAGATCCGATGATCAGATGAATGCAAATTGAACCAAAACGAGACCCTCCAGCAGAAGAAGCCACTTTCGTCACATGATCGGAGATTAGTTGGAAGGAAGACGCTCGCTGCTCCGTCTTTGGCAATCGAAAGGCATTAGTCAGTTGATGTCTTCGAGATGGACGATTACTCTGCCATTAGTGTCGGCTTTCAGTGAGGAGTAGTATTTGGTCTGGGTTAAATCTTTAAAAAATCTCCTCAAAATCTTGCAGCCAATGACAAGGCGTGAAAAATTCGAATCAATTCGTCAAAATCCGCCCAAACAGCAGCAAAAAACGCCAACTGCGATGGTGCTTTCTCCACTTCCTTAGAGAGCAGCCTTTGCTAATTCATTCGTTTAGCTCGATCTGTTCACTTGCCCCGTTTGGAGTGGGTCCGTCGTACGGCTAAGTGTGTAGGGGGATTTCTGGAATGACATTTTCCGTTCAATTTGCGCTTTCTTTGTGAGTTGGCGTCGCCGATGAATGTCGGTCGGTCGGTCGGTCGGTTGGCTCGATGCACGCGCGGTCTCCCGCTGAGTTGAAGTAGCCGCGCGAGGCCACTTTCCGAACCTACTGCGACTGCTGCCGAACTTGCCACTCAACTCCCTCAACTTAGGCGCTGTCCCGGCGATGCTGGTGCGGCTTTCTTTGGACAGGTTGCAGCTTAACCTGATGTGTCGGGGAGGCTATGTGCATGTGTTAGATAAACGGTTCACAGCGAGGTACCGTTTAGGGTGCAAAATGAAAGTTTGGTTATTTTCGTTGTGTATCAACTTGTTGGGGATTATTCGATTGCAAGCATTGAGGCCTTGGGAGCATTTTACTTTGAAATTATGCTTAATTTTTTTTTACTAAAAAGTTACGCTATCTATTCTATCGACAACGCGTACATTAGGTTAGTGAGGACTGTTAAACCTTTTTAAACTAAAAAAAGAAGTTTGTTCGATATCTAAAATAAATGCTTATCAAAAGGGGAGTGATAAATTTGTAATTTAATGATTTGTATTCAAAACAAATCTTTCCGCGAGCGGCATCTTTTATTTTAGCAAGGATAATTTCAATGTTGGGGTCGTAGTGGTTAACATCCATACCTCTTACGCTAAACTCACGAGTTCGAATCTCACCCCCGGACAAGTTATGAAAATACCCAAAATACATTTGAGTGTCGGGAGACATATAGGTAAGCAAACAAATCGTTTAGAATGCAAAAATATGGCTAAAAGCCTGTCCACGTTGAATTTAGGACACCAAAATAATAGCAGCAAAAAATATTTTCTCATAATTCAACAAAGCGGATTGTTGGTTTCACAAAAAAGAGTTATATCTACATCAGAAACAGTTATTGAAGATGTTAATCCTTCTTTCTGTAAAATTCTTGAACTTTCTGTTGTACACCATCAGATTCCGTACGGTTCCTCAAATATGCCCCTTTTCTTAGTTTCGAAGAGTTTCCGCTTAACTAGAGCCCAGTATTTCTCTATTGGGCGAAGTTCTGGACAGTTTGGTTGATTGGCTGTTTTTGGCACGTATTTGACCTCTTGTAACTTACACCATTCCAGGGGAGATTTCGCATAGTCAGAAGATGCTAAATTAAGCAAAAATAGAGCTGGAGAGTTGCGGCTTCTGATAAACGGTAGCAACCACTTTTGCAGACATTCTTTCTAGTACACATTCTTATTGATGGTGCCGGTAGAGACGAAGCTTTTAGATTTTCGACCACAACTGCATGTGGCCTGCCGAGTCAAACAATTCTTCGGGAATTAAGACACCCTTTTAACCGGAAAGGCTCGGCAAGGGCATCCCTTTGCATTGCAATATAAACAATCCAGTCCCGGAAGCTGTTTAAGGTCAGCAATTGCATATTTTTCGTCATCCGACACATTATGACACAAGAAAATGTTTGCAAAATATTGGTGTAAAACTCCTTAGCACGACTTTTTGCAGTAAAATTTTGTTTGTCATCACGGCTTGGCACCTTTTTGACTTTGTACGCCTTCAGTTCTTGCCTCTGCTTCACTTTTTGTACGTATGATTTTGACTTTCCAATATCGCGAGCCACATTTCGCACAGAAAGATTTGAATTTTTCTCAATAATGGCTACCACCTTCTTGTTAATTTGTCGGGAGCATAATTTTCGATTTTATCCACTTCGAAACGTTTGATTCATAGTAAAGCGCTGGTCAAAGGATTTGCAAATACAAAACACGGTATTTTTGGGTTTTTATAGTTTCTTTATAGTTCATCACGTATCGATAAAGGGCGAACACGAAATTATTGCGACACATTCAACAGGGCATAACTTTTTTACCATTTGGTAAAAATCAACCAAATTTTGCACACTTTCTCATTGATGTGTATTGTTTACATGCTGTCAAACTCGAAGTCGTGTTTTTCGATTCAACGAAAATGGAGGTGAACCAACGCGAGTCGAGAGAACAAATTCTTTCCAAACACCTGGAATTTCCTGACCTGTCGCACCGGCAGTTGGGAAAAATGTTGAACATTCACCATTCAACCGTCTCCAGAGTGTTGAAGCGGTTCCAGGAGCGGTTGACGTTGGACCACGGCAAAGGAGCTGGAGAGACGAGAACAAAGACGGAGGGAAAGGTGAAGCGGATGATTAAAGCAAATCCCAACGTCTCAAGCCGTGATTTGGCTAAAAGATCGGCATGTCGCAGAGCTACGTCAGAATGCAAAGAAGAGAGCTGGACTACATACATACAAGGTACAGAACTTCCCAAACCGCGATGAGCGGCAACAATCGACGGCTAAAACTCGGGCACGGAAGCTCTACGAGAAGATGCTGACAAAATATGGCTGCTGTGTGATGGACGACAGAAACGTATATAAAAGCCGATTTTAAGCAAATTCCGGGGTTGGAGTTTTCACCGGCAAGAGCAAGTTCTATGTGGACGACAAATTTAAGATGAAGAAAATGTCGAAGTTCGCCTCCAAATATCTCATTTGGCAGGCCATCTGCTCTTGCGGACTGAGGAGTGAGCCTTTCGTGACAAAGGGCACAGTAAATGGCGAGATCTACAAATCTGAGTGCCTCGAGAAGCGCCTTTTGCCGTTCTTGCAGCAGCACGACAAAGCTCCGCTATTTTGGCCAATTTGGCATCATGCCACTATTCTAAAAGTGTCCTGGAGTGGTATGAGGCCAATTCTGTCCATTTTGTTCCAAAGGACATGAATCCGCCAAACTGTCCGGAGCTGCGCCCGGTGGAGCAGTACTGGGCAATGATGAAGCGGGAACTTCGGAAGAGCAAGAAGACAGTCAAAGACGAGAAGGACATGTTAAGAAAATGAAAAAAAACTGAGAAACTGGTACCGGATGACACTGTAAAGACTTTGATGGAGGGCATCAAGCGAAAATGCGTTCAATTTTACACTCAAGGCTCCATCGATTAACTTTTCTTTGATTTTTGAAGTAAATATATGTATAAAACTACCCTAAAATTTTGGTTTGATTCTAAACATTATAAGAAAATTGGCATGACATTTTCGGTGTCGCAATAATTTCGTGTTCGCCCTTTAATTACGAATTTGCGTTTGCGCACATGCACTTGATTTGACGCCATTTTACCTGAATGGAACAAGAAGTGTAAACACGTTGTATCGCAAATAAAGTGAGAGAGTTTCAGTTGTCATATAAGTGAAACGTTTCAGCTGATCGGTAAATAATTCAAAATCTACACTGGAAGGAAAGTGTCCAAAACGTGATTTTATCTGACAACAACAAATAAGATTTAAAAAATCTAACGATGTGGATCCGATTTTGTTTGCAACGTAGTACGATCGATAAAAGACACATCGTATAATTCGAAAATGTGCACTTTACGATTAACCTTCAATATAATACGATAAAGGCCTCAATTATATGCGATGTTGAC
>JASCZW010012965.1:0-26958 GCA_034211315.2 Aedes japonicus
GGCTGGCCCACAATTGATACGTTGCGGATGCGTTTGCGTGAATTTGACAGTTTTCCCATAGGATTTTGGTCAAATTTTCAATTGTGGGTGACCCTCTAATTATTTTCGCACCACTGCACAGTGGTCCAGAATGCAAATTTTGCTGGAAAGATACATTTTCAGTCTAAGTTTGAAGTTTTCGAGCAAAGCTGTCTTTTACACAGTTGTTTTAAATACCAAGGTGCTTCTTTTGGTGTGAATGAAAACTAGGGAGGTTCTTATTTTCAGAGAAATCTGAAATCTTACTTTTATATTTACAGAAATAAAAGCACACATTCTTTAGAAAATTGTAGATTAATTAATTTAAAGCAACTTTGATTGGATAAAGGTTTCTGTAGCTTAAGAAATTACCAAATTAGCACAATTTTTCCTACGTTGCCTAAGGTGTCCCTAGAAAAATCAGTTATTTAGCTGTAACTGTTTTATTTCAAATTCATCAGCAAAGTTGTTTTTTCCATTGATTCTAGAAAAATAAGTTATAACTTTTGGGGTGTTGAAATTGTTTCTGTGTATGTCAAACAAAAGTTATTATGGTTTTTGTAAACAAAATAGGCCTTTTTAAATGATGATTTCTCTAGTTTGGGTGAACACGCCTCAACAGCATTAGAAAGCATTTTTATTATTGCATATGTCACAACCCTACGGGATACGACGCACCTCGATTCACATCAAACTTGTTTTCGAACAATTCCCGAAGTTCGAACATGCCTTGCGAGCTGTCAGCTGCGATCGGCGGGTGACGATGACGAACACATTTTTTGGTTGTCATGTCATTCGTCAGCAGAAAGTGAAAGTGCGGGTAAACAGGCGAGACTGTGAAGTGCAAACAAATTTATTATTCTAAGATAGATATACGATTCATTATTCTACTTAAATTTAGCTTAAAATTATAAAGAGCAGTGTCACGTCTGTTTATTATATATATTCTTTAAAAAGTACGTACACACAGAAGGTAAATAAAGTGTTTAATTCATGCAAAAAATTAACCTAACAAAACACATTTACACTAATTACATCTAGTACGGACTAATTGTTGTAACTAGTACGGGCAAATTAATGATAGAAGAAAACTAAACGTAAGTAGCTAGCTTGCATTTTTTCTCTCTAAAAACGATTGTTTTGTATATCCTAAATTAGCTCTATTAGTAGACCCGAGTATGTGACCATTTGGTTCTCTTTTCTCCCTGAAGGGATTTTTCTAATTGGTTCCAAATATATTAGTTATCAAACCGGTAACCATATCTTCTCTGTCCGTTGCTAGCGCAACAGCATATAATATCTGAAAACTGGAGATAGGTGATAATTTTAAATTGAGTAAAACACATTCGAAACGGTTGTAACTTTATAAAAAATCGTTAATTACTCGCTAATGACAAGAGAAATACATCAAAAGTTTTATCTTTTTAAGTTATAAAAACCATCTGAAGACAACATTGTTGGCAAATTTTAGATAAAAAAAAGTTTTTTTTGTGAAGACAGCCTAAATTATCTATAGAAAACTGTGTTGATGAAAGTCTTTACTTCCTATATTATTGATGAATAATTTCGCGATTAGATTCTTTTGCTGTTTGATCAAAGTAGCTCAACAGTTTTCAGCTAGCAGTGCTGTTTTGTACACAGATAAAAAGAAACACTGAATTTTCTGCGTTATCTAATGCACATAAAGGGAATGCTAGATATGGCAGAAAATAATGGGATATTTTATGTAAATTTAAGCCAGATAACGCCTAAATCTAGCCTGTTGTATGAAAGATTCCAGACAATATCGTTGTTTACGCTCCTTTGGCTTGGAATTACACGAGGGCAAATTTTACACGCTTGTTAAAATTAATTATTTTTTTCTGTGTAGTTAGTGTTCGGAAAGACACACTGTTACTCTGTAAGTGTTCGCGTTTCAGTTCCAAGTGCTTTTGAGATTGTCGTGTTCAATATCGTGTATTTGTGAATACATGTGCAGGAAGTGATCGTATGTGGTTGTAGTTTTCTCCGTCATCAAAAATCCCTGGTGAATATCGTTACCACAGAACGCAGCCACCACCCCACCGAAGTCTACATAACCAAGTCTCTTTTGGGCGGCCATGAGTGGTGGCGATAGAGAAGGCCATTGCGAACTGTGCGATAACAAGCACAATGAATGCGATTGGCTTGGGTCACTGGCCGTATGCTGAGGGCGGTGACCCCATGACCCATCAGACTTGCATATCCAGCTCGATAGGATTTTTAATCAGTAGTAAACCATCTAGTTGAACGGTCGATAATTCTCGATTCTAGTGTAAACACAAAACCGTTTACGAAAGCGAAAGCAAAGATATTAGTGCACATCTGTGAAGCACTGTGTATAACACACATTAGTGAAGCACTTAAGCAGTGAACAGCTGCAGACCCCGCTGTATTTTTGTACAGAGTCCCTGAAATCCCCGGTAGACGTATCGGAAGCTTGCACCGTTCCTAGGGCATCACACTATCCATCATTCCGAGTTGTCAACATACTCGGTGGCCCAGGACGGTAGTAAGGAGAAGCCATCGCCATCCCTACCTCATCAAGCATCCGGAAGAGCGAACGCGTATCGTCGGAACTGGAAACCCGAACCATTAGGAAAACCAGCCGTCGAGAGGAGCAGTCAACGTGGGTACGTGGTGGTGAAACTGCAAGGGGCCCCGGAGAACAGAAGGTCAGATAGACATTAAGAAAGTGGGAGATAAATAAAAATTGTGAATGTGAAGTGCTCGAGGAGTTTTTATGCTTATCAGTGCGATTATTCCCTGCTTTGTGAAACATTGTCCGGTGAGCGTGCCGACCCTGAGGCCATTGTAGTCGGGGAGTTTCACAGACGCTCCCGATTGAGGTGGCTAAAACTTACAACTCTAGTTAGAACTTGTGTCTTTAAAAGACTTCACGGAAAAGGAAACTTAAACCATTCTTCAAAAGCTGCAGAAAAACTCAGCAGAACCGCCTGCGGGATATAAATTCAAAATTTACCACCAAAGAATTGGGACTAGCAGAGGCGTCAAGTGCAAGGATGTCGTCGTAATGCTGAAAAGGTATTTGAAAATGCGAAAAATCCAGAATCAGATCTTGCAGACCCATTTACATCGGAAACCAGTCAGGATGTTGCTGTATTAATGTCTCCCGAAAAGGAATATGGTTTCATATGTCAAAATCATTACAGCAAGGCACAATGCATAGACGTTTGAATGATCACTTTGGAGCAGGGTATTAATCTATATCTGTCGTACAACACTATAGTAGAAGCATAAAAGGTTTGCTATTCATCTGGTATATACATATCTGACAATGCGGGACATCATAATAAATCCTATAATTACAACAGGTAGAACCGTCTGAGGCAATTGTTGTACTTCAGCATCTAATTGATCATACTGCGAAGCGCCTTATTGACTACATCAAGTTTTGTTGATTGGTTCTTATTTTCGTTGAAATCTAACACTTTCTATTTTATTGCTGAAATTCAGTTATTTGGTAAAACTGTAACCTAGCTAATTTCAAGAATATTCAAGAACAAAGTTAGAGAAAAATTACTGCTTTTTATAGGGACACCCTTAGCTACGCTGAAAAAATTGCTCTAATTCGGTCATTTCAAAAATTACACAAAAATTTGTTCAATCGAAGTTGCTTAAAATTTTCGCATCTACAACTTTTCCGAAAAGTACATGCCTATATTTCTGTAAATAAAAAAGTTAGATTTTCGATTTCTCTGTAAACAACGACCACCCTAAATTTCATCAACACCAAAAGAAATCATGTGACCCAGTTTATTATTAGAAACATCTTTGTAGAACACAATTTTTTTTCCAACACTTCAAACTTAGGCTGAAAACATATCTTCCCAGTTAAATTCCCATTCTGGACCACTGTGTAATGGAATACCACATTATATGAAGAGAGCTGTGTCGCGTTTGGAAGGTGCTGATGAGAGTTGGGAATGTGTTGAGTTCGTTTGAGGCTTCGTAACGAATGGATGTAAATCATGAACTGTGGCAGAACCAAGAGTTTTGTATCGGTAATCTTGGAGTCCTGTTTTATTACTAAGAGTAAACCCTTTACATTCTGATTTAGCCTCTTGTCACTATGCGAAATTCATCCTAGAATGGTGTAAGATACAAGAGGTCCTACGTGCCAAAAAACAGCCAATGCACCAAACTGTCCAGAATTTTGCCCAATAGAGAAGTATTGGGCTCTAGTAAAACGGAAACTCTTCGAAACTAAGAAGAGGCCAAATGGTACCGATGATTTCAAGAGAAGATGGAGAAACGTCACCGCGAGCGTATCTGAGGATACCGTACGGATGTACCGGGTGTACCACAGAAAGTTCGAGAATTTTACAGAAAGAAGTACTAACGTCTTAATCAACTGTTTCTAATGTATATACAACTCTATTATTGTGAAATAAACAATCAGTTTTGATGAATTATGTGTAAGTTTTTTTTTGCTGCTATTGTTTTGGTGTCCAAAATTTAACGTAGACAGGCTTTTATCGATAAAGTATATTTACCACTAAACAGTTATATTCAGAGTTAGGGAAAATTCCTGTCAGTGAAGTATATTGTCATGTTTGGTATACACTGAAGTTTTTTTTTACGACGGTAATGGTACCGCGTAAAAAAAACCGCGTAAAAAAAACCGCGTTATTTCAAAAAACGACGTAAAAAAAACCGCGTTATTTCAAAAAACGACGTAAAAAAAACCGCGTTATTTCAAAAAACGACGTAAAAAAAGTCAAGGAAATAAAAATTATTTTTCATATTCATATTGAAAGGATATGGTCATAAAAATGTATTGGTGGTGGAAAAACATGGTTCCAGTAACATTGGCCACCGGGAATCTGCTACAAATGGATAGAGGTTGTTAATTCAATGTGTGAGCAAAGCAGTCCAGAGTAGTTATAGAGAGTTTTTGTATTCGGCAAAATATCTCAGTATGTAATTCGTCGTCTTTTGGCATTATCATATTAGTTCCACATTATGCCACAGAAATGGCGCTGCAGTCTATCTTTTCTAAATTAAGCGCTAGAGAGTTGCCGTCTTCGGCCGTTTCTTCAAATAAGGTTAAAAAAACAATCTACAATATACTAAATTAAATTGTTGTCAAAATTTCAAATACTACACTTCTCTCCAGCTTTGGATTGTATAGCCATTTAAACGCCAACTAGCAGTTGTGTGCCCAACACCGGTAAATCAGGCCGACAGGGTACACGGGTACCCACCAAATTCAAATGGTTGTCACTCTGGCAAATATTGGCCGATTTTTGTTTTGTTTTCACCGTTAGACTTAGAAACTCATCTGCTTTATGAAAATTGGCAGCAACGTTCGTTTGGATTCATCTGGTTCCCGTAAATCTGGATTTCCGGGGCTGAGGTTCGGTACGGAGACACTATTTGGGTATATCAAGTGAATTTCTGAAAAGGACTGTCAAAACCTTTGGAATAATTCCTTAAAATACATTTCTATTCCATATAGCTCAATATGACAACTTGTCCTCGGACCGGTTATTCCGGAACAGGTTCCCAGAAGGCCTAGAGTGGCCACGAACTATATAGAAAGAAACCCCAGCAATATGGGTATCAACATTCATGAAATTTCTTCAGTAAGATATCTGTCAACATTTTGTGGCCATTTGACGACGTGTTCTCAGACCGGTTATTCCGGAACAGGTTCCGGTGGGCCTTTGAGTGGCCATAAACATTTTCAAAATGAAACCTCGGCAATATGGGTATCAAAATTCATGAATTTTCTTCAGTAGGATATTTGTCCAAAAAACCAGTTTTCCGGAATAGGTATTCGTGGGGCCTCGAATGGCCATGAACAAATTTAGAAAGAAACCCTAGCAGTATGGGTATCGAAATTCATGAGATTTCGTCAGTAAGATATTTCTCAACGTTTTGGTGGCATTTGATGATTTGTCTTCGGACCGGCCATTTCGGAACAGATTCCCGTGAAGCCTCGAGTGGCCATGAAAAATTTTAAAAGGAAACCTTGGCAATGCCTAGCATACGGGAAATTGTACTAGGATGACCGTTATGATGATAAGTCGTCAGATGTCCATAAAACGTTGAGAATATCCTACTTAAGAAATATCATAAATTTTGATACCCATATTGCCAGAGCTTTCTTCTAAAAATGTTTATGGCCAATCGAAGCCATACGGGAACCTGTTCCGGAATTACAGCTCCAAGGACAAATCATAAGATGGTCACAAAACGTTGAGAAATATCCTACTGAAAAAAAAGTCACGAATTTTGATACTCATATTGCCGAGTGCTTCCTTCTGAATATGTTTATGGCCACTTAAGGCCTCACATGAATCTGTTCCAAAATAATCATTCCAGGAACTCATAATCGAATGGCCTTAAAACGTTGACAAACATCCTACTGAAGAATTTTCACGAATTTTGATACCCATATCGTCAGGGTTTTCTTCAGAAAATGTTTTTGACCACTCCAGGCCTCACGGGAACCTGTTTCGGAATGACCGGTTCAGGGAAAAACGGTCACTCCAAGGCCTACTTGTCTGGTGAACTCAGGAACAAACGCTTGAGAAAATTTCAAGCAGTTCGATACACATATTGTTATGGTTCCATTGAAAAATGCCTACGACCAGCCACGGACCCTTGGGGAACCTCCTCCGCACTGGCCATTTGAAGTTTCATACACCCGATGAACCCAAAACAAGAAAAGTCAATCTGCTGAAGAAATTTTAAGAAGTTTGATACCCATATTGCTGGATTTCTACCAAAATCCACGATCAGTATCATTACATCAAGACATGCCCGTGAAAATCAGGATTTTCTATAATTCAGAGTGTTCGAAATGGTCCATCGTGATTATAACTTGATAGAAGAGAAATTTCTCAACCCAAGGAGTTCAAATCTGTTGAAATCAGTTGAAAATTGTCGGAGATGTAGGCATTTTAGTTTTGCGGATACCCGGGTACCCTGTCGGCCTGTTAGAGGTAAAAAAAAGTTGGAACCCCTCCCCCATTCCTTTTTGCTCGAAAATTCTGTTTACCTCTGCAATCAATTTTCACCGTCATTCTCTTGGATCTGGCAGAGTTTCAACTTCCTACGATTAAAAATCATTGAAATATCGCGAATTGAAATCCAAAAAGGTACCCGAGTACCCTATCGGACACGCAACGGTTAAACAAAATTTCAACCTCATGTGCCTGTAATTAACCGGATAAGAAAAAAAAGGCAATACAAGGAAATTAATATGAAAACAATAATCCTTTGATAAAGAAAATGACTAACGTGAACACTGTTACTAATACAAACTACTTGGGAAAGTCTATTCTATTTCTCAAAATGGTGTTTCCTAAGCGGGCCCTCCGCGTCCTATCTGTAATATACATGCTTGTCATGCTCGTCAGCCATGGTCAGCTTGAGATATCACCACCTCTCTGCGTTGGCATTTCCTCCAAATACTGTGCTACATAACTAGATTCAATCGCCAGCCCAAGCCAGGTCCAAAGCCGGTATGGAATTAAAACTCAAAATTTCATATGATTTTTTACAAAGACAGCAAACAATTTTTGTGTTTATGAGTAACAATGAAAAATGTAACCGACAGCTGCATATTAGGCTAAGGTATGGGGCACATACCCTATGTGGTAGACACTCTTAGATAGAACACTGTAAATTTAAGTCTACTTGAATGCAAATTAAGTTTAATTCAGCTTTCGATATATAATGATATAGAACAAGTTATTACATTTCACCGTTTCGAACGAACTGTTGCACTTTACTTGTGATCGATGCCATCATGATCTGCACAGTCGCCGGTGACACTGTACCGGCGAAGTTATTCCACTTTAAAGGCATTTGTTGTGCATTTGCATTTGTGTTTTTGCTTGACAATTGCCCAATATTTTTCGGTCGGTCTGAACTCAGGGCAATTCGGAGGATTAGTCTCTTTAGCGACGAAATTAACATTGTTTGCAGCATACCATTCCAGTACCCCTCAGAGTAGTGGCAGTTGGCTAGATCCAGCCAAAATATAATGTTGGTCTTGTGTTGCCGAATGAAGGGTAAAATCCGCTGTTTCAGACACTGTTTAGCGTAAACCTTTGCCGTCATTGTGTGAGATATGATGAAAATCTTGGTTTTAAGGCCACAACTGCAGATTCCTTGTCAACTCATTAGTCTCCGAGCAAACTTATCAGCAAAAACAAATGTATTCCTGGAAGGGACATCCCCACGACCAGTTGCAAGGTTAACTTTTCGTCCGGGGATTTGTTTATAATCCTTTTGACATATTTAATGGATTACGAAACATAATACAGCCATCAAATTTTGTCAAAACTCGTTCGGATAGTAATCGTGCTCGCTTTTTGGCCATTAATTTTTGTTTCAGGGAGCGATTCGGATGTTTACTGGCATAAAAAGACTTATGTCCTTCTCTTGAAAGGATGTTACGGACGGTGGAAAAGTTGAAATCGTATTTTTTTTTTGCCAAATCACGAATGGGGACACCAGGGTTGCCTTTCACGTACCTCAACACCGTTCTCCTCAGTCCCTAGTACCACTTTTATGATAGCGGCGCTGTGTACTATCCACACTCAAAGTATCCTTATAACGTTTGATTACAAGACACACCGTTGACTTTGGGAAGTTTAACACTTTTGCTATTTTTGAGACAGCCCACGAAGGATTCTCTAGATGTTTGTGCACAATTAATTTTCTTTTCTCAAGTTCCATGATCCGTCATTTTGAGATGCGTCGATCAATCGAGAAAAACTAGCGCTTGGTGTATTTAGACAGCTGGTCGAAGACAAATACCAAGAATTTGGTCACTGGTATACTGATGGATCACTCGCTGAAGAAAAAGTTGGAAATGGAATAATCGGGCCTAACATCAGTACCGAAGCCAGTTTACCCAACCAATGCTCAGCTTTTACTGCGGAGGCACAATTACTTGCTGAAGCAGTTGAATATACGAAAGATAAAGCAGTGATTTTCAGTGACTTTTCGAGCTGTTTGGCAGATCTAGAGTCTGGAAGATCCAAAAATCATTACTTTCAGGGCACTGAGATGGCAGCCAAAGCAAAAGTTTGATTTTGTTGAGTACCAGAAAATACAGGAATTCCGGGCAATGACAGAGCCGATGATGCAGCACGATACGCAAAATACCGGCCAACGACTACCACGACTGTCTCAAGAAAAGATATTGTTAAATGGATGAAAAGTAGTTTGGAAAACACACCAACAATTGTGGAACCAAACCAGCAGGAACACTTTAAAAATTGTAAAACATAAAGTAGATAAACCCATAGACAAAAACGACACAAGAGAACAAATTGTATTAATAAGACTACGATTAGGACAAGCTTGGTTCACAGAGAAACATTTATTCGAGAAGAAACCGCCGAAAATATGTACAGTATTCAACCGAAAAAAGCAAAAACAGTTCAGCACGTGCTTCCTGTTTGTTCGCAGTATAACACTACTAGATGAGAATTAGGAATCAGCTAACAATTATACCGAATTCTATGCAACGAACAACAAGTAGAAGACTAAGTAATAACATTTTTAAATAAAATAGTTGTGTACAATAATGTTTAAGATATTGTAAAATAAAAAAAATATCAATAAATTCGTATTAGAGACAAATGCCCCTCTAGGGTAAAGTCTCTTTAAACAAAAAAAAAAACATCTCTCGTAATATTTATAATTTTTAGGAGTGAGTATATATATATATATATATATATATATATATATATATATATATATATATATATATATATATATATATATATATATATATATATATATATATATACATATATATATATATATATATATATATATATATATATATATATATATATATATATATATATATATATATATATATATATATATATATATATCTTACAGCTGAAATTCTCCACTTTATTTCGTGATACAGCATGTTTACATTCTTGTTAACATTCAGTAAAGTGTCGTCGAATCAAGTGGAAGTGCCCTTACGCATTTTGTACGAACCGCAGCAAAATCCGAATCTACCGGTACGCCATCTTGCCAAGAAACTAAAACTACCGAAAAGTACCTTGTTTTGTGTTTGCAAATCATTTGACCAACGCTTGACTGTGGATCAGAAGGTTGGAAGTTGAATAAATCGGAAAGTATGCTACTGACAAATCGATTAGAAGGTGTTTACCATTATTGAGAAAAATTCCAATCTCACAAAAATTGAAGCAGAGGCAAGGAGTGAAGACGCACAAAGTGATAAAAAGGGTGTCCTAGTTCCTGAAGAAGTATTTGATTTGACTGGCCATATGTAGCTGAGGTCTAAAATGTAACAATTTCATCACTACCAACACTATCAATAAGGATGTGTACAAAAAAGCCTACAAAAGCAGTTGCTACTGTTTATCAGAAGCCACGACTCGCCATCTCTGTTTGGGCTTGATTTGGCCTCTTGTCACTACGTGAAATCCGTCCTGGAATAGTATAAGATACAAGAGGTCAAATACATGCCAAAAACAGCCAATCCAACAAACTGCCCAGAACTTCGCCCAATAGACGAGCAGAGATGGCATTTCGCACTAATGTTACACCGGCACGTGAGATTTGTACCTTCACAGAGGATACAACCATAATTCACCGCAGATAAAGCAAAGTGCTCTTTTTCTCGGTGGTAAATAGACAGAGCGAAAGTGTGCGCCTGTGATGGGATGGCTTGGAGTGAGTGAAACACTCTCTCTTTTAAACGACCGCGCTCACGTGCTCTCATCTGTCTTTGCCCACGTGCTCTCGTGGATGCGCCAGTGCTCTTTCTATGATTCGCTGGTGTGACTGAAAGTTAAAACGTCACCCTCTGAAAGTACTCACGGGCACGTTTTCGTCTCGAACGTGGTCTGCCGTAAACTTTTTTCCACGATGACCAATGGTCAATGGTCATTGACCATGCGCTTCGTAAAACCGTACAACACGCTCGCGGAGTACTTGTTGTTTCGACGCCATCTTCGATTGAACTGACAGCACCCGAGCGAAAAGAAACATGACTCCCATTTCCTATATTTTATTTACAGAAAGGTATTGAAATCATTTTCATTTCTTATTGAACACCGGTTAAAATACATTTTTTCATGTTATTGCTGTAACAACATTACAATGTCCAAATCTCATCTACAACATTTCGCCAATCCACTCGGCTCGTAGCCGCTTCTCTCGAACCTCGTTGAAGATCCACACTCGCCAGATCTTGCTGTACTTGATTCGCCCCCGTTCGACAACACCAAGTGCTTGCAGGTCCTCCTCGGGCATTGTCCACGCCTCAGGCCTGTAGAGAACTAACGAGATTTTTTAAAAATCGTTTAGCTTTGATGGCTATTGACTTGAAGTTTCGTAAGGGAATTTTGACTTTTTCAGTTTAGGAAAAGTAGTATTTTCATTTTTTTGTTGAGAAAAGCTACTTCAAAGTTCAGCAAAAAAAAAATCGGAGGAAACCTGAAAACCCATGGCACTCTTTTGTGATACATTTGAAACAATCCTTGCTTAGTTTGAGTTTAAAACAAGGAAGTTCTCGGGGTTTTTTCATTAGGGCGATTTTCTCCGATCTCGCTCTCGCTATTTTCGCTATTTATTACAGCGTCATTATAAAACATTCGAGGGATCCTTCAAAACAGATCGAAATACAACAGTGCTAGCTAGCATACACTACAAATAGTAGAATGGAAAACGTAAAGATGAAAGAAAAAGTATTCAAAGAGAGTCTCTCAATGTTAGATTCGCCCTAATGAAAAACAAACCCTAGAGTTATTCAATTTTGAAGAGCTGCTCAATTTTGAAGAATGATTTTAAACGTTCTAAAGTGACGCCACTGTCTGAAAGTGGGTGGTGGCACCCTTTTTCTTCTTATGTACCATTTCAAGCTTATTGCATTCACAATTTTTGCTTATTGCTTGCACTCAACTTAGTGTTCTAAATGCATTTCCACAGTTATTAATTGAAAGCCTTCGATGTCAGGTAACATTTTTGCATTAGTATGATTGTGTGGCAAGTACAATCATACCCTATGCCCAGGGAGTCGAGAAATGTTCCTTAACGCAAAATTCCTAGATCATACCGGCAATCGAACCCAGCCACCTCCAGCAGCATGGTGTTGCTTTGTAGCTGCGCCTTTACCGACTGAGCTAGGGGACGAACCAGGGTGGTGTCACCCGGATACAGCTATTTTACACATCGAGATGGAGGCGCACTCAGCTAATGAATTAATTTAATTTGAACGTGTAATAACGTTCGCATTAAAAAAAAATGGACAAAAATGGCTGATTTTTCATGGGTTTACCTTCACCCGCGCTGACAAAACTACCCATGCAGCATCATTCATAGTAACCCATGAGTCAGCATACAATATTTGACAGCTTTCCATTCAGAAATGTGCGCGTTCAAAGAACGGCACTCCACCGCTTCGAAGACGGACATCGTGCGGCACTTTGTGGACGCCGGATACGCCCTTTTCGGCATCTACAACATCTTAGCACTATTAGACAACCATCACAGCATCGAAAGAAAGCTCGGTTCCGTACGGCCGACAACACTGAGCAACAAGAAGCTCCAACGGATGCTCAAGAGAAAGACCGAAGGAAAAGTGGCTACATCGCTGCGTGCGCTTGGCCGGGAGGTCGGTTCAACCGGCCAAACAGTGAAAAAATACCTGGCGAACATGAACCTACATGTCAGGAAGCGGAAGTCGCGTCCACTGGTTTCGAAGCTGCAGGCAATGACGCAGCGGCAGTGACTGAATATGGTGGTCAACTCGATTTTTCCGGCGAATCGCCACGTGGCGGTGGTGATGGACAACGAGACCTATCTCACCCTGGATGGCAACGACTGGCAGATTTTTTTACTTCCTCTACGAAGGAAGTGAGCTCCAAGATGAAGTTCATTTCACACACCAAGTTCCCCAAGAAGGTGCTGCTAAGGCTGAAAATCAGCGAGAAGGGGATGTCAAAGCCGCTCTTCTTTCGCGCCGGACTGGTCGTGTACGGGGAAATTTATAGTACAAAATGCCTGCCGGAAGTTCCATCGTTCATCAAGAAATACCATAAGGGCGAAGACGCGGTGTTCTGGCCGGATCTGGCGTCGGCCCACTACTCGAAGCGATCGTTGGAGGAGATGGAGCGGCTGAATATCGATGTGGTACCCAAGTCGGCGAACCTGCCCAACGTCACCCAGCTGCGTCCCATCGAGAATTTCTGGGCCAACCTAAAGCGTAAGATCTATTCCTAATTTTGTCGCGAAAACTGAGGAGGAATTGAAAAATAAAACGAAGAAAGAATTCAAAAACATGCCTACTTGCATGTGTCCGCCATGGCAAATGTTCCGGTTAACTGCCGAAAGGTCGCTCGCAAGGGCGTAGAATTTTTTTGCAAGTAAGCTTAAATAATTACGTTCCATGGGAAATTTATCAAAAGCAATTATTTGTTTTAGCGAGAAGAGTCCTTTTTTTAATGCAAACGTTATTCCTGTGATATTTACCTGGTTCACCTGGAAATGCATGGTGTCTTTGGAAAATTTATTGAGAAGGGCGAGAGCTACCTCCTGGTGGTTTAATAAATTCGGTATTGGATTAGTTGACGGCGCTAGCAGAAATGCAAAATGTTTGTACTTTTGGTTGCAAAATGGAATATCTCCAGATTCTGACCATATGGAAAGTTACTGTCTCCTGCAAACTGTTTCAGCAAGTCAGGGACTTCCGGTTGGTAGATAGTAGTAAGGAATTGACTCACTATGCGGCGCTATTGTACGCATGAATTTGCTTGTACAAGCTGTACTTCGAGATCCTCGCCATCTAAGAAGATGCTGGTTCCGACAAAGTTGTTCAGCTGACCACCTTATATCGAATTTGGAATCCAAGATGCTGGTTTCTGGTTTTAGAACATAACTTGTGAGTTACTGACGAAAATACCTGCCAAACGGATATTTTTGGATCGGAATGGCCCATACAAGTGGAAAATTGTTGTCTAACGCCATTTTGTAATCCAAGATGGCGGCTTCTGGTATGTAAAAAGTTGAAAAAACAGTGAAATACCCAGCAACATGTATATTTTTGAGTCAGGAACAGTGAATTAAGGCTGGAAACCGATGTCCGATGTCATTTTGGAAACCAAGATAGCAGCTCGTGATTTTGGAAATATGGGAAATATTATCAAACACCCTGATATGTGGATATTTTTGGAGCGCAGACAAAAATCGTACACACAAAATTCAAAATTGCAGCATCCTTCTTATTCGATAAAAAGTAACTAAGTTTTTGCTTCAATGTAGATAGTAACACCACAGATAATCATCATCATCAACAGCGGTAGTCGCAGGGAAGCCTAAAAATTTAAACTATGCGGAGATTTGCGCGACGACGATGCACCGAAAGAAACTTTTCCGATTTCTGACGGGAGCACGAAAATATAGCCGACTCTTAAAGTTTTTGACTTGGTCAAAGATGTGAAGGTGCGAAATCTGCATTCGAGAACGGCACTCGGTGCAATGCGCATTTCGAAGACACACGCACGCAACTATGTGAATGAGTTTTCACGGGTCGCGTGGCACCAGCTGTAGGATTTTCGAAGTCTAAGCACCACTTTTCCCAGAAGTGAGTGAGAGTGTTTCAACTTTTCGGTCAGTTGACAGGTGTGTGGGTGGAAGGTGTATGTGGATTGATTTGATACGGTCCAGAATGCTCAATCATCCATCCATCAAGCAGTTCGTCTTAATTCCTTAAACTGGGTCAGTCTAAACATCGGCCGTTAATGTCCGGATGGGAATCGAGATGAAATCGTTTCACAATCACCCAGCTGTCAAAACAAATAACAATCTCATCCTTGTATAGCTGCCAACTCATAACGGCGGAAAATGATAATGATCGTCGTAAATCTGCTCTTTATGGTTTCCAAATTTGCATCCCCGGTGGCAAGTTGGTCTACATTTGAAATTTCATCCCTGACAGACAGAATGGCGATTCAGCAACTTATGAGCTCAATGTGTCATGACGTACAGTTTTTTCGAAGAAAGCCATCAAAGACACTGGACAGTTTGTTCACTCCCTGGTACTGTGCTCAGCGAAAGAAAAACAAAGTAGGCAGTACTGGAAGTCTGATAATTCATGCAACTTCGTTCCAAACCATTCATCATAGAACAAACAGATATAACCGAAACATTCTTCTAAATCGGCCAATAATCGCGACATCTAGTATTGTTTACGGTTCTTCGAGTGCACTCAGGCATGTGAATAATGGTTTGTTTTTCTGTCCACCCACCCATGCAAACTGTTGTCCTAATTGGTGATCGTTGAATGATCTTCGACTCCCCCGGGCAGGTTGCACTCATCCGCGTGGCGTGGAAAATAAAACGCAGGAAAATGGCCCCTAACTTATGAGTTTTTCGCCTTGGATAGTAAACGAACCGGACCTTGTTTTCGGATAGTTATGAAAGCAGAAAGTTCAATTCCTTCCCCCAACTCCCGCGAGTGCGGGAAATTTCGCAGATTTTTGACAGCGAACCCACAAACGTGCCGTACATTTTTATTTATAAATACCTCGCCGAATTTGCCGCTGTTATTTACTATGCGGAGGCAACCTACGCTTTGCTCTCTCCCGGCAGAATACTCGCAGCCAATGAACGACGATGACGACGACGAACGAAAGTTTGTTTACATGCGTTTTTGGCTTGGAAAATTGGTGAGTCGTGAGTAGTGAGAAACGGGGAAAGTACCTAGTTTTCACCGTTTTCACGCTTTCCATTAACGAACGGCAGCGCCATCTACGAGCGATCTTTGCTTCACTCTCGATCGAGTGGACTTGGTCGAGTTGTTGTTGTTTGTTGTTGTTGTTGTTATTATATTGGATATTGTAATCGGCTTGTGAATTTTTCTTTCTTTCAGATGTCATGGACTTACCTTCGCACTTGAGTCCCTGGCGGAAGAAACCGTACAGCAGTGCTCCACAGTGGTCGCAGAACGTCGGTGACATGAACGTATACACTCTAAAGCGATGTGGTAAGTCTATCTTAAACCTTTCCCTTAAATACTGCGGATGGAAATAAGCATAAAAGAAAATTTCAATTAGCGTTTTTTTTATGTAAAATTTTCGTAGTTTTCGTAATTTTTATGATGCGTCAAGTTTTTGAACTTCTATACTATGTTCAATTTTGATGCAAAGTTCTGCAGGAAGTGGTTGGCTTCGATGTTTGTTTAAGTTTTGATATTTTGTGGTTTGTAAAACTCTTGAACTTGCCATTCAATAATGCTAATTGCAAACACGTGCATATCACACCTTGAAATTATAAATTTTACACGAGATGTAATTAATGTTTGAAAAAAGTGAGGAAACGTAAACAAAGATTTCGTGTAAAATTTTGTCTGTGACTTTATAAAGATAACTGCTTTCGAAAATGTTGATATTATTGCTTGCATTAGTTGAAAATCGGATTTGAAAGAAATAAAACCAATTTTCGCATTATTTTCTGCCGCACCCTGTGTTGCGCCAACTGGAAATAAACAGACACAGGATTATTATTTCCGGTTTTGATAACTTTATTTCCCGTAGTTGTAGAAAACGGGATGAAGAAGAGTTATAAAATCCCTTGGGAGAAATAAGTAAACAATTTGTTAGACTAAGTTGTTTTAGCCCAATATTATGGCAACTACCCTATGGTATAACATTAATAAATGATAGAATATTTCGTTGCATTCCCGAATAAAAAATTCTCATAGGTTTACAATTCAACGTATTGTAACCATACAATAGAATCTATAGTATGTACAATTAAAAGCATTGTTCACAACGATAAGATGGTAATAGGAGTTATTGTTCCCACAATAGAATCTAATGTAAATTGAGACATCGACAATAGAAAAGGGGGGTTGTTATGTATCTTAACTATAGAAAAAATCATTTTTTCCTAACAAATTTGAGTCAATTACTATAAATTGTATTGTTTCACAATTGTTGAAAATCCTAGCATATGAATTGAATTGTAGATCTTTTGTGATGACAATATGTATTTTTCATTTATCTGATTCACGAAAAATGACACTTATGGTCGGAAATAGATTTTAAGGTTATTTTATATTATTGTATTGTAATTGTATGGTTATTTTTATCCGGGTTGTGTTTAATCTTACTTAATCATAAAATCCCTTAGTGATTACTGTGATTACTGTGATTACTTACGTTTAGTGTTTCTGTGCTACAATCTGCCCGTGCTGTCGATAACCATCCGTGTTTACTAAAATTTGTATGTATCTAGACTGTAGGGATTCGTTTTAGAGTTAGGTTAGTTTGTAATTTCATTTTCATTCTTGGTTTCATTACCTGGTATGTTTGTATAAACAATTCAATAGCTATAGCACTAGATTTAATAGCGACTTGATTTAAGCTAGATTTAGGTTTTATGAGACATTAATAATAGAAATAATAAAAAAAAACTCCTGACTTGGTCACCTATTCACGTCTACCGTATTCAATATTTTGAATTGTTATGATTTTGTTTTGCCCTACAACAAACCTCTACGTAATCAGCGACTAACAGGGTGAGTCTTCGATTGTGCTCCAGTGCCAACATTGGATGTTCTTCTGGAACAAGGTTGATGGGGCGCGTAAGGTGCGTTGCAACCTGTAAGGTTGTGACACTCCCCCTCGGTACGCCACTGCTATTCTAGTGGCTTACCCTCTTCTGTACCGACATCAAGCACCGCAACCTTGGTCGCTGGCCTCTCTATAAGTCCAGTCGCTGTTGGCACGGTTACGCGACGAACCTGTCCGTCTTTGGCTTGAACGGCATTGACCACGCGTCCTCGTGGCCAACAGTTCCTTGGGAGATTCCCATCGACGATCAACACCAGATCGCCTTCCACGATTGGCTGAAACTACTTCGTTTTGCGGGTCAACGTAGGCAAGTACTCGTGCACTCACTTTTTCCAGAAGTTGTCGGCGTACAGCTGGGCCATCTTCCATGATTGCTTCAGCACAGCCGGTCTGTCATCGAAGGTGATCGGGGGCTTACTCCCATTCGATGATTCTAACAGGAAATGGTTTGGTGTGATAGGGGGTTCTGTATCGTTATCAACCAGTACGTCAGTCAGCGGTCTCGAGTTAAGAATCATCTCGATCTCCAATAGAAAGGATCGAAGAATTTCATCCGATGGCAAACGCGGGGGGTCGAAGTCGTTCATGGTTCTTGATGGACTGGATCAGGCGTTCCCAGCAGCCACTAAAGTGTGGTGAGGCCGGAGGGTTAAATGTCCACTTCGTATTTGGGCTGACGAACTCGGCCATAAGTCTTTCCTCGTCGACCATTTTCAAGGTTTCGCGCAGCACTCGTGAGGCTTCGATGAAATTTGTTCCTCTATAACTTATGATCTCCAGCGGTGAACCTCTTCTTGCTACAAAATTGCGTAATGCTAGGATGCACGAATCCGTCGTCAGTGAATGCGCGACTTCAATGTGCACGCCTCTCGTTGTCATGCAGGTGAGTAGAACTCCCCATCTTTTCTCAGCTACGTCTGCCGACTAGCACTGGCATTGGTCCAAAGTAGTCGATCCCGGTGTACGAAAACGGTCGTTGAAACGCTGCCAGCCTGGCAGGTGGCTGGTTGCCCATTGCTGGAGGCTTGGGACTTGCTTGCCGAATCTTGCAACGCTGACAGTTTCTTCGGACTCGGTCGAACTCTGAACGAAGACGAGAAATGTCGTACTCAAGCCGAATCTGATTCAAAGTTGTTTGGTGATTTTGATGCCGGTACGTTGCGTGATAGTCAACGATCACCAAGTTGGTCACGTAGTTCTGCCTCGGAAGTATGATAGGATTTTTTGTAGCTTCGTCTACCCACTCACATGCGCATGTGATGCGTCCTCGCATTCTCAAGATACCGTGTTCATCAATGGTCAGACTCAGCTTGTGCAACGGACTGGTTTTCAGCAAGGTGTCTTCGAGCTGATGTTGCGGATTAACTGAATTTCGTCTGAATAAGCCTGCTGTTGAACCAACCGGTAGATGGTGATCTCTGCGAGGTTCAGCTCTTCCTGCGTTAGGGGACCGGGTTCAGCTGGTGTCCTTTTGGTGCGCTTACGTAGATTCATAACGGAACGATAAACATACTCAACTGATCTCGCAGTCGTTTCCATTTCAAGAAGCGCTCGAAGCTCACCAGCAAGTCAGTTACTTTGTGTAGAAGAATACTAGGACGGATTTCTTCCAAAGTTGTACCTTGATACTCACTATAGCCAGGCCATTTGTTCTCCGTATCCCACAGAAACTCAGGTCCGTGGAACCAACGACTGCTTGGCTGAAGGTCCGGCAACCTTTGCCACTTCGTTCCTTCGCCTGCTACGTTCTTCTTGGATGGCAGCCATTTCCACTCACCCACTTGCGTTATATCGAGTAGCTCGCTGATCCTGAATGCCACGAATTGGCTGTAACGCCGATGATCTGATCTTAGCCAGCATACCACGTCACGGGAGTCGGTCCAGAAAATACGGCGTGCGATCATCATTTGGTGTGATTTCCCAATACAATCGGCAAGACGAACTTCAATAACTGCAGCCTGCAGCGAGGAATAGAGAGGAACTTCAAAGTAGCCAACACGTGTTTTTGACACAATCATCGTACATTCCACTTTTCCTTTTTCTTCGAACCTGAAGTAGGCACAGTAGCTATCCCGTTTTCACTAGCATCGCAGAAAATGTGCAACTCAACATTTTTTGTCGCTTTAACAGACAGTTGCAACTCTCACAACAACGAGGAATCCTGACCTGGTGGACATTTGGCAACGCTTCAATCCATGTCATCCACGTTTCGGCTAGCTTTCCATTAATCTTGTCGTCCCAACCACATCCGGAATGCCAGATTTCCTGCAACAGTATTTTTAAAGTAGATGAGGAAATTGCTGATGAGCCCCATAGGGTCATATATTGCCATCAAGGTTCTCAGGACTTCACGTTTTGTGAGGCATCCTGACACCGGATAGCAGCTCCACGTCATGCTTCGGTGACAACTTGAACGTGAATGTGTCGGTGGTGGTGTCCCACTACATTCCAAGCACCTTTTTCGCTTGACATCTCCGCGCAAAAACTCATGTGTTTCTCTGTGCCGTGCTTCTCGTGCAGACTCTCGACTACAAAACTAGAATTTGACGGCCAGTTGCGTATCCAAACCTCTCTTGAGTGAACAGATGTGAACTCCAGCTGCCTGCTCAGCTTCACGGCTTGTTCCTCGGTCCCGACACTCGCCAGCATGTCTTCGTCGACATAGTGTTCGTATTTGGCGCACTCGGACTGCCTGCGGCTGCCGCTGCTGGACCTTTATCCCCAACGGCGTCCGGATTCACGCACGCAGAGTGCACAGCCTCGGAGAACGCGTCGCGCCGGGCGCGCCATAATCCGTCGCGTCACATGCAATACTTCTGGTTCATCCGTTTGCATTCCCAGCTGATCCATAGAATCGATCTGGCTTCGCTGATCTTGCTTTCGTCTCATCTTGACTTGGAAGAACATTTCTCGAATGTCTCTCACGACGGCGATGCTGGAACTGCACGGAATTTGTGCTGGGAGCGGCTAGTAGCGACACCAGTTGATCAGGATCGCGTAAGAATGAAACGCGTTATGGCGATACACCGTTGAAGCACTTTGCCGCACGGCATCGAGCACAATCTGTAGTTTCCCGGGCTTGTTCGGGTTAGTGACAGGAAATGTCGGTAGATGCCTGATCGTTGGTATGGTTCCTCTGCCTTCTCGATGAGTCCAGAAAGATCCGACGTCAGTAGCGCTCCTTTTTCTGCGTACTCGGATATCTTTCATGCGCATCGCTGCTGCTAACTGGAGTCTCGCTTCGTCTGGTTCTGCTGACAGGCTAGCCGTTTCAGGGCCATTCCCTGGTGATTGTAGCATTTGATTATTATCGCCATAGCAACCTCTGTCTACGTTGGCGGTCCCCTATCAAGCGTGTTTCGGCAGACTTTGAAATTTCGTCTGCGACGTTCTTCGATCCTTCGAAGGTGTTCGATTTGCGAATTGAGCTTCGCAGATTCCCACGGAACTCTATTGAAAAAATGGCAGCTTTCTCGGGCTGTGTTCGGATCTTTTTTCTTCTTCCTTTACACACGAGCAGTTGTGGAAACTGTGATAACCACTATAACCGGAGTTTGGCGCTCGATTTCACTCGAACAAGGTCCCGCCTATACCATCCATTCCTGAAGGCGGTGAGTCACGGACACCACCGGCTCGTTTTCGCCTACCTCCACGCTTCGCAGCGCATGACCTGGTACGACAGCTGTTGATTGCCAGTGGGATTCGTGGAGAAACATTGTCCGCAGGACTCCAAATGGCAGCCCTTCTGCAGGGTAGCTGTGCGTGGTTGCCATCTGCGAGACCGACACCGACTGCTGTGGAAAGATCTCGAACCGTATGAACTGTGAGAGGCCTGTACATTTCCACTGGCTTCATTTACGCCAAGAAATCTTCAGAGCCAGAAGATCGTCTGTTTTCCATCGCGTCGCTGACCACCCGTCCAGTGCGAGGCTCTAATGGACAAGGTGTTCCTTTGCGGCCCAATTCTCTTAGCGCAGGCTGTGCTCCATCAAGGTTTGCTGATGGTCCATCGTCGAGGAAAGCACCAGGTTTTCAACTTGCTTCCCATTGCTCGTAGATAGTCACTGGACGCAGCCTTCTCGTAAAACTTTCCTCAGATGCTTTTGAATGCGTGTTACGACGCTCTTGTGAGGCTGATCCTTCCTTCGACGGCGTTATGCGCTGATTCCAGTCGCAGGCTTAGTACACCGCTTGTCATCGTGCAACAATTTGCCTATGCACTCGACGGCATCACTGTCCTCCGCATGGCGTTTTAATGCGGCAGGCACCGAAATGCTTCCGTAAAGCGACTTCACCTGCAACTTGCCTCTCGAGCAACGCAATAACGCGGATCCAATGTCGCGCTGTCGGCAAACGCTTTCCTGGGCCGCTGCATTCTTCGACACACTAAACGCTCTTTAGACGGTACGACGATCTTTCGGAAGGCTTCGATGCCTGGATTACGCTTTTCGAATGAACATTGATGTGGATTGTCCTCCTTCTTCCACGTCTCTGGATTTGAGCATATGATGGAAGAGTGTATCGGTAATATCAACGCAACTGACCAGCTTTGACTAATCTCCGAACTCCGCGGGTGTAGCCCTGTTCGGTCCTTTTGCCGATAGAATGCCCAGTTCATTTCTAATAGATGGCGGCAATCTCTCCGTCAATTCTTGGAGTGGAGCCACGTTATTTTTTCTTTTCGTTGGGCGCAGGAAACACCTCAAAAGCTGGTGGCGCAAACGTTTTGTAACACGCTCCATTATCGATCAACGTCTGCCAATTTTTCCGCTTTCGGTGGTTACATAACGATGCGTTCCATAGTGAATGAACGATGGTGCCGGCCTTCTGACAGGGTTTTCAATGTTGCAATAACACAAATGGTGCGGGATGCGGCAGGCTTGATACTGCCTGGAATTCCAGGGCGGCACCTATCAGGCTTCGTTGAAGTCGCCGCGTGTTTTTCTGATGCTATAGCCACGCGCGTCTTCTGGATTTGCGGTTTTCTGTGGCCTTGCTGCTGAAGGCATTGTTCTTCAGGGTTTCAAGAAAAAGATGGAAGTTCTTTGCTAATTGCACCTGGCAGCGACGCCTGGCTTTGGCTCAGCGAAGAAACCCGAAAAAACCGCTAACCTCGGCAAGCAATGATGCGCGGGGATTCAATCCAGCTCCAGCAGCTGCGACGTTCGTTTTGCTACTTTCGCATAGAATCAGTTTCGTTCCTCCATATGGCTTCCTTTCTAACGCGTGTGGCTCGCCAGTAACTGGTTCCGCTGTGACACTGCGCATCCATCTTCTCGCTCATGTCATGCACATTAATTTGCGGAAGCAGGTTGCCTGTCGAGCTTGCTGTCGATTTAGTCAAACGTCCACGGTGAAGGTTCGGTTACCGATGCTGCCGTTGCCGCACTGCTGGCCAGCGCCACGGGGGCGCGATGGTGCTCCACAGATGACTGCCGTTATTCCACTACCGAGCATCGTTTGTACGGGGTTACGTTCAATCGACTCGCCGCAGGAACCACCGCACCTGAGCGGAGTACCCGATGTTGCCTTTCTGCTGCCGCAATATTGAACACGACGATAGTTGCGTGTAACTCCTCATCGTACTTCTTCCGTTGATCTGCAGACTCTTTCATCACTGATTCATCCTTCTCCTTTATCATTCGTTCAGGCTTTCTGCATCTTCTTCTTTATTATTTCTTAGAATGTTCATCAAGATTAGAATCCTTTGTGGTTTGCTGGTTCTCGCGCCAATCCTTCGATGTTGCTGATGTGAATTATTGCCCGATTGGAAGTTGATTGACTTGCCGCCAGGGCATTTATTGCAGTTCCACTCCGTTCCTGTACCTCGATCTACGCACAGCGCGCACGCGTGAGCGATACTACTGTTCGCACGAATCACACGCTACCATATATTATAATCCCAGCTTCTGACATATCTCACCGCAGCTGACTTTGGCTGTGGGTTGCTTCGCTGAAGTTCCCCAGTTCTGACCATCACTCCCTTGACCTGGTACAGCAACGATTTCCCTTCCCCAATCTAAACGATTTTACTGTAAAATGTTGCACTATAACGCAAATAAACAGACACGGTTATTCAGCCTTCTGGTTTGTAAGTTTAGTGTTTCTGTGCTACAATCTGCCCGTGCTGTCTACAACCATCCGTGTTTAGTGAAATTTGTATGTTTCTAGACTGATATGTTTGTATAAACAATTCATTAGCTATAGCACTAGATTTGGTGCTGGACTCAGTTTCAGCTATTCACGTCTACCGTATTCAATATTTTGCTTTGTTATGATTTGTTTTGCCCTACAACAAACCTCTACGTAATTAGCGCCTAACAGGGTGAGTCTTCGATTGTGCTCGAGTGTCAACATTGGATGTTGTGCTGGAACAAGGTGTGATGGGGCGCGTAAGAGTGCGTTACAACCTGTAAGGTTGTGACACTAGGTTTAGAGGCAGGTAAAAGCTCGTAGTGAAGAGCGTCGAAAGCCAGGAGAAGAAGAATATTAAAAAAAGCAATTACATTTATTATTTTTATTTTTGATACCGCAGCCAGTCAACTTTGAGGTTGATACCATTTTGCGTTCGAATTTGCTTTAAAAGAAAAAATGTCTTTACGTTCGGCGTCGGAAGCGACTATCTGAAGCGTGAGACTTCATTCCCAAGACACAAAAAGCAGGATACGTTTTGAGACTGTCTCATTAATTTGTTTGTCTCTAGCAATTGATAAAACAAATGAAAATTCTAACAATAAGATTTTAAAAATTAGGCATGGTTCGAATTTGCCGTTAAAGCAGAAAGTCTCTTTCAAAGAGCTCTGTGTTCTTTCAAAAATGTTCAAACATCATTATCAATCTTACATTAATTGTTATATTTATCGTATACTCACGTGCGTGGAATGTAACGATTATGATGTAGAAGGAGATGTTCGCTCATCACCATGAGGCACCAAGGGTGCACATTAATGTTTTGCTCGATCTCGGATGCTAAGCGGATGGAAGAAGGTATGAAAAAACTTTCGGACTCGATCACTTGCATGCAAGATCAAATTTCTGCCCAAATAGACAACGCGTTGAAAACAGGGATGGAACATTTGAGACAAAGTATAAATAAGTCTTTTGCATAAATTAATCTGTGAGAAATTTGATGCTATGACAAGTTCAGTTTTGGAATTAATGCGCGAAAAAGTTTAGCTGTAATGAATGATGCCCGCGCGCGGTGAGAGCGATTCCTTCCGAATCCGATCTGTTGCAAATTAGCAAAAAGCGTAAAAATTCAAACAAGCGATAACGATGCGATTGATGATGTTTTCAAGGCGACACGCAACTTTTGCGGATGTCGTAAGAGGCGAAATGAAAATGTAAATGATAAAAGTAAACAAAATAGTAATATTAACGGTAATAGTAGTAAAAACCCGCATTAATCCACCGATGGTGAGACTGAACCCTTCTAACATTTCATCAGAATTACGAACTCAAATGTGGCTAATATTGTACTGGATACACATTTTCATCAGAAATTTCAGGAAAATCCAAGAATATTCGATATATCATTACATTCAGTTTTTAGAATGAACTATTTGTCAATCCTGGACGGATTGTTCATCGATGTGATTAAAATATTACCATTATTAATCTTTAATGATCTGTTTATGTTATTTATATAGAAGGGAAATTACATAAATATTAGAAATTTCAAACAATTAGTCCATAGAATGCATTATACGACAATCCTAAGTGTCAATTTTGATTATCGATATGGATTCAAGATGCTTAATAAGTACATATTCAGTTGAAAATAGTAAATGGAGACTTTGTGTAATTTTCGAATATACTCGTTGCAGTTCAAAACCAGACCACTCGAGCCAATCGATGCTGCTCTAATTCTATACAGTCGCATAGTGTGGCTAGTCCGCTGTATGTGCTATACAACGCTCCAGATGCGACACAATAGAATGCAAGCGGCATCGATTGGTGTGATTGGTCTTGTTCGGTTTTGCACTGCAACGAGTATATTGTCATCTCACAATTATGTGCTCTCAGGTATTGTTTTGGTCATATCTCCATGAAGGATTATCCAATCATAATGAAATTTTGACCAGTTATTTGGAAATATCATAGCTTTGATTTGACACCAACAAAACTAAAATCGGTACACAAATAGCTCAGTATGTAATCGGAACTAAACTGTTTGATTACTATTATAATAGAGCCTTCAAGTACTGTTTCGTTCATATCTTCGTAACGAAATGTCCGAATGAAAAAAAAATCAATAGCGTTCTATGGGAATGTTGTAGCTTCCATTTGCCGTCAACAGAACTGAAATCGGTTCACAGATGGCTGAGAAACCGATGTGACATTATTTGTAACGCACACACACACACACACACACACACACACACACACACACACACACACACACACATACATACACACGACATGTGCTCAGTTCGTCGAGCTGAGTCAGATAGTATATGACACTCGGCCCTGTGGAGCCTCGGATAAAAGTCAAGCCTGATCTTGCTGCCATTGGCTTAGTCTTAATACGCGCTATTGATGCGGAGAAGATGGCATGAATAATAAGATCGTCCGGTCGTACTGAGTCAAACCAAAAGGAAGTCGGCTCGGCTTGCGATGATACTCGTAATTTTGTGAAGGCAATTTGGATCCCGAAATACCTGAAATTAGTAATTTAAGGAATGGAAAAAGAAGGATTGCCATTATTGTTGAATGTGCCATCAGACAGGTAACTAATGTGAGATATGGACTTGCAAGCAATCTGGGTGAAAATTATAGTGCTATTTGTTCCCACGTCGGTGCCAAGATTGAAAGTAGTGGACGCGACCGTCAATTATCCTCCGATGTTTTTCATGAACTATTTGAAGAGTCAAAATGAAAATAATAAATGATGTAAAAGTAGTTAGGATTTACGAAAATCCACGGTTTTAACACTTACAACAAGTTTGAATTACGGTAATTGAAGTCGATTTGGATACATATAATTAATATTAAAAATGAATGATTCACCGGTGTCGGTGGTGGTGGTATGCTGCGTGACTGCTACTGGCACCCCAGTGGGTCTGGGTTTAAATCCCAGTCGACGTCGGTGATTTTCTGAGGCGAAAAAAATCTTGAAATCCGTCTTTGTTGGAAGGAAGGTAAAGCCGTTGATTGGTCTTAGTCCTTGAGTCGTTAGGTAGGGTCAGGTGGTGGAGTCGTCTCCCCTGGGCGTCAGTGATTGTCACCATGTGAGAAATAGGCCGACGAAAAAAAAGCAGATGAAGTAAACGTGATTTTGATCGGTGCTTTGTGCCTCCTGACATTAATGTTT
>JASCZW010012966.1:0-26929 GCA_034211315.2 Aedes japonicus
GTGTACTGAATGAAGGCTTTGCCCACAGTTGATACGTTGCGTTTGCGTTTGAGGATTTTGACAATGTCAATGGAACGCAGTGTACGCTCAGAAAAAAGTATCCCTTCTTGTGAGCAACATTGAGCTCCTGTTGGATGTTTCTTAAGTTGTTATCTCGGATGTTCCGATCCAATTATTCTCCAAGCGCCCAAGGCTAGAAACTAAGCAAATGGATAACAACATTATCAAAACACCGTCTTCGGTTAAACGACTGATAAATCGCATGCAGCTGCTTCCATTGGTTGAAAGCTGCGAAACGGTGTGGCCGTCCAAATTGGACATTCAACTGATACTTCCAACCTATAGAGCAGATCTGTGGGAACTACGGTACGCCTTGGATCATGATCCATCCCAGCTGTTGCGAGAAACCGACGACGAACACACGCTAAACGTGAGTCATTTTTCTTTTTCCAAATTTTTCGATGAAACTGGTTATTAAATTGTTTCGTTTCTGCTCTTAAGTTCCAGGTAGCATTCATATCCTGCTGTTACGAATCTTCGGCTTTTATTTTATCGGAAGAACTAGGTGCTGAGCTGCAGTCCATACGGGATGAGTATATTTGGAGTAAGTTGATGCATTTATCGACCCGAAAAGCGATGGTTTCTAACATGTTCAAACAGTTCCGTAAGACGCTCCTCGGCGAAGATTGGTTCTATAATTTTGGAAACCTGTCCAGTTTCTGGGGTTTTGTGTGGGACTTGTTGGATTTTGATCAGGATATGCACCTGATCGATCGAGATGCGGTTGAATTGATTGAGCTGGTCTCCTTTCGATTGTTACAATCTAAGAGCATTCAGTTGTTCGTCAAGGGAATCACCGTGCTGGAGGAATGTCTTCACAAAACTCGTGGACATTCGTTGATGGATTATGAGACGATTTACAAGGAACTTTTGAAGCATACTTGGCGTTTATCGTCGGACGATGAGAGAAATCAACAAGCTTCGATTATTCTGCTGGCGGCTGTGTTGGAGTGTGTTCGGGTATTGGAAGTTGAACGGAATCAACTGATGACGTTGATTCGGAACTTTGCTCAACCGAGTAGAGCGGATAGCTTGATGGGCATTATACTGAAGGGGCTGAACGAATCATCTACAATGAACAAATCTATAGATTTGATGGAGAATCTCTTGCAATTGCTATCGTTGGATCATGTAAGCATTCGTGTGATTTCCGAAGAGATTTTGGGCGATACAACCAACAATGGGCCGACGACAGATGGCAACGCAAATGTTTCATTGGTTATCATTAAAGGTACCGATAAAATTGATCTCAAGTCAGCTGATTGGTGGCAGGATATAATTGTCCTGAATAAAGGCCGCTTGCATCGGTGGACCAGGAAGCTTCTAAGATTGCTGATTTCCAGAAATAGACAAGTTTGAGAATTTTGACCCTGTGCATTGTCAGGTAAATAAGGCAGAATTTAGTTTAAGTTTATCCCTAATTTTCCGTTTCCTATTTTCAGTATCTCTCCTGTGCAATGTTCTTCTTAGTTCGCTCGAAAAGATCGGATACAGTGGAACAGGTTGAAGAATTTTTCAACTGTTGGCCACATTCGTCGATAAGATGGTTAACCGAATAGACACTTTTATTGTTTCTGCGGATGAAACTACCAATGGCACCTTGGATATCTGTAAGCTACTTGTCAAAGCTAATGTAGCATGCCTTAGATCTTGTGCAGCACCTAGAGCTGGTCAAAGTGGAATAGGGACACTTTCACATAAGAGCATCGAATCCCGTCAGTTACAGCATCTACATAAGTTGATGCGAAAGATAAAACAATGGTAAATTAGAGCGTCAGAAAGAAGAATGGAATGATTTGTTGGTACTATATGAACTATTTCCATATTAAGCATATCGAAAGAATTAAAAATCCAAATATATTTTGGGTAATCAAATCAAATTTAATAATTTCGTGTTGTTTTGCTTCTTCTGTTCAACAAGAGGTGATTGGATAAAGAAAATTACGGGGTTTCTTACCCTTAAAACAAGTTCAAAGAAAATCTCAAGACCAACTATTTCCAGCATAATTAAGCGAGATCATTCTAGTAAAGTAAGCATCCTAAAAGAAATCAAATCCCGTTCCGCTATCGTCGTCTGTAAATGCGAAACAGTCCTGACCTTTCTTGCCGCCACTTTGTGATCCAGACTGACCGGCGGATTGTGGCGGACTAACAAGAAAGTCAAAATCTGACGTATTGCCATCGCTTCCACTTCCTTCTCCGTGCTCATCTCTTAGATTGCTTGCTCTCGGTGCGACGGGAGATAGATCGAACCCTAGATCGCTGCTGCCTTCATGATCATCCATATCGAACGACGAAATGCTGCCCGTATCGAAAAAAGAATCGCCGTCATCCCTGGACCGACGCGAATCCAACGGAGAGGAAGCACTACCGAACGAAAAGTTGTCGTCTTCAACGGTTTTCCGGTTTTGTTCTTGGAGCTCAATGTCCATAGGATCGGCTAGCAGTCCTTGTTCCATTTGCTGTGGTAGTAAAGATTGTGAATGAATTTTCGTCTGTTCAGCTGGTTGCTGCTTTGGCATTGGCTTTCTTTGGCGGTTCGATTTTTCTGGAGAAAACGAAAGGTTATCGCATTCCGGTTCCAATCGTTCGAGTTGGGGATGGAATGCTACCTTCTTTGGTTTTGATTTGCGATTTGCTTTTTTGGATGAATGTTCCTGTATTTCTTGAGGTTTCTTGAACTCACGATGGTCTTGCAGATAAGAGGGAGCCGAGGCCGATATAGGCATTTCTAGGGAGGACCGCTTTCTCGGTGGTTCTGATTGGGCATTGTCGTGAGTTATACCAGGAAGTTCCGGTTGCGACGCAGATTGAAGAGGTCGTTGTTTATGTCGCTTTTCTTGAACGTTTCGTATTGGTTGGTACTGATCGTCTGTGGATTTATTAGATGCCTTTCGCTTATGAGCCACAGATAATTTCTCCGTACGATGTTCGTTTGTAATCATTAATTGATGCGATCTTGATTCCGATTTAGATAGATCTGTTTCCGACTCAGGCAAACACTTAGTCGCGAAAAGCTCGGCTGCAGCGCTAGGTTTGTCTTTCTTTATAGATGGAGCATTCGACGCTAGCTCGTTCGCAGCGATCTCATGCTGATGCTTATCCGGATGGGACGAGACTTTAGGTTTCCGAATTTTACCCTTACGCTTCGGTTCACTGAACAGCAAATCAAAATATGTTGAGCATTTCGACCGGCTTCTTTTGTTCTTCCTTTTCAACTTACGCAAATCCATATACTCAGGACGTTTGAAAATCTGTTCATAGGACTTACGTGTACTTTCAATCTTATCGATGAGAGCCGGGAAATCGTTGGGATTCTTGAACATAGAATTCTCAAGGATCATAGGAGTAATCTTTATCGGAATCAGTATACGTTCGTTGAGCTCAATTTCACGACGCTTTGCTTCTTCTTCCTGTTCAAGCTTCGCCCGTTCAATTTCTTCATGTAGCTGAACGATTTTGACTCTTTTTATCTCATTATTCTGCACTACCGCTTCCATCTCCAAGTCCATCATATTACTCTCTGTACATGACCGGCTGAACTCTACAATCATCCGCTTCATTTCATCCCACTCTTTCTTTCCGTGGTCATAACTTTCGTTCCACAAATCTTGAATCAACTTTTCAGCTTCTTCTATCTTTGCCTCCTCTTCTCGTACCTTCCGTGAGGATTCCTGCAACATCTGACGGCTTTTCGATTCCTTAACTTTCTCGACGACATCCTGGTAACGCGTCGTCTGCAATTTCATACGATCGATCCTTGATCTATGTTCGTTGATTTCTTCTTGATAATCATTATCTGTACCATCATCATTAATCCAACGTTCAAGACCTTGGTCTATCACAATCTTGAGTCTCGGTTCATTGAGCTTGTAAGCCAGGTTTCTCTGCTTAAACACCTGCTTCAAATCTAGACGGTCTTCTCGGAGGTATTGCTCGTGGAATCGTTCGGTTTCTGAAGTAAAAAAATTGATTAAGTAATTAGAAAAAACAAATTTACAGCTGCCTAAGGCCAGTGGGTGGTGCGACTACTAATTAATACTAAAATAATTTTTTGTTACATTTTTATAAGAAACAAGTATGTTGCAAAGTCTGGTAGGTGGCGTCAGCCAGCACTACCAAGCGCCAGCATAACCTCAAGTTATCTTCAATCCTTACTACTCCTTCAATACTGAATATTATGTCCTACTTAAAAAAACACTTACCGTAAACTAATCGCTTCCAATTGTCCACTTCTTTCTGGGCAAGCAAGAATATCTTTTGCTGTTCCAGATGTTCTTCGTATGAAATCTCCTTCTTTGACTGCTCCTGTGAATCGCGCAAAACAAAAAATCTTTCCTGCTTTAATTTCAATTTCAGTGCCCTTACCAATATAAAATCCACCAAAGCTTTCTCCGTTGTATCCATTTTGCTAAATTTCTGTTGTTCAGTAGGACACTCCGATGCGAAATAATTTTTCTGCATATGAAAATAAATTCGGCAAATTTTCGTGATCGCAAAGTATTCCGCTTTCCGCGAAGCCTGCTGTGGCAATCTTGGATGCCAGAATTACTACACACGCTCAAAACTGCCTCTCTTTCATTTGTATTGCTGTCCCTTTTTTTCTCACGGAAAAGTTACTCAATTCTCGTAAAAAGTGAAACAACTCAATTGATGAGTTGTTCCACTTTTTACGAAAACTGAGTAACTTTTCCGTGAGAAAAAAAGGGACAGCAATACAAATGAAAGAGAGGCAGTTTTGAGCGTGCACGGAGAATTGAAATAAAACGTTTTATGTATAAAAATTACCCAGCTGAAAGAGAGCTAAATGAACCACCGACAAACCGACATGAAACTCAATCTTCACTATTGATCAAGAATCCATAACGACCGATTCAAATGTGCAGCGATCCCATCTGTCAAAACCCATAGAATCATTTGATCTAGATCAAATAAATATGCCCAGAATAGCTCAGACATGAACCATCTCATCAAGTTCCCAAGCGTGTTCGTGGCTTCAATAAACGATCTCAGCGAACACGAAGATAGATGTCACTAATATGATTTGAACAGAAATATTAAGACATTTTATATTGTCAATCATGTCGGTTTGTCGGTGAATGAACCGCACCTTGAAACAGTTTCATGGTTTCACACACTTAGATTTTTTTACAGTATACTGTAATTTTTTACCTAATATGAAACAGCTGAACATTCGGTAATCGATTCGGTAGTTTTTAAGTTTTACAATACGTTCAGTAAAGATTCACCCACAATTGATACGTTGCGGTTGCGTTGACGTAAATTTGACAGAAAACCTATGGGAAAACTGTCAAATTCGCGCAAACGCATCCGCAACGTATCAATTGTGGGTGGCTCTTAAATTTGACATCGCTACTAAGCTGTCAAAATTAACCGAAATGAAGGTCAGCTGTCACATTTTTACCGAAAATTCTGTAAACAGTTGCTCAGTAAAATTTACAGGTTCGTTTGTAAACAGGGTTTTTTTTATTTCCTTTCTTGATTTCATTTCCTGTTCATTGTTGTTTAGTAAGTTCATTTATTTGTATGTTAATGTCTTTCGAATTCCCCACCAAACGCTGCTGCAATCGGATGATCCTTGGTATAAGCCAAAAATTCCCTGCCTGCCGAATATGGCTACGGGCCCGGAAAGTTACTGTCCATTCCTCCAGTTTGGCTGCACCGTGAAACTAAGCCGAGCTGACCAACATTCAACTTTAAATGGCGGGAAAAGGCCGCGTTTGACAGCAACGAATAAATTTACAATCTGTTCGGTACTTTTTTTACAGTTTATTTTGCAAAAGAATAAATTTACAGTACATTCGTAATTATGTTTACAGTGTTGCGGTACTGAAGCAATTTGCAGTTTCGATCGGTAGTTTTTCCACAGTTTAACGGCAGGTTTCTATAAATAACAGAAATACAGTATTTTTGATTGCTGGAATTTTGTAAAATGTCATTTTTTACAATACGTTCGGTGAAATTTCGGTTTTACAGACCGAGTTCAGCAAAAAAAAGTACCGAACATAATTTTGGAAATTTGGTGTGTTGCTGAAACGTCCAGACCATTGTTTAAATCTTTTGTTCAATTGTTTTATTATTCAACTCAAATGACATGTAAATATTAAAAAATCTCAAAATAAATCATTTCAAAACTATTAATATATCACATGAAATTTTTTAAAGATGTCAATCATTCTTATTGAAATTTCACATGAATTACATAAACCAATATAGGAAAGGCTTGTAAGATGGAACACGATCCGTTTTTTGCTCGTTACATGTATAATTTTTATTTTTCGCGGATCCAAAGACATCTTTCGAAAGAAGATAATAGGCTCTAACTTTGCTCAAAGAACTGATTATTTAAAGTCATCAAAAAAAAGTTATGGGCTATTTTCGAAATCCATCCAAAATTGCAATTTCAAAAAATGGCTTGTAAGATGGAACACAATTCGTTTTTTGCTCGTAACATGCATAATTTTTATTTTTTCGAGAATTTTTCGAAAGAGTAACTAAAGGGCTCCAAGTTTGTCCACGGAACTGATTATTTATAGTCATAAAAAAAAAAAATATGGCCTTTTTTCGAAATCCATCGAAAATCGCAATTTCAAAAAATGTATTGTTATATTTCAATTTATTATTGATTCCATGGCATTTTTAAACATAATAAATGTCATTCATATGTTTTAAAACGAAAAAATTTTGTTAAATCGTAAAAGCTCAACAGTGTTCCATCTTACAAACATGACACCATAAACACAAATCATCAAAAAAAAATTTTCACTTTA
The DNA here is from genome assembly GCA_034211315.2 of Aedes japonicus. Taxonomy (NCBI): domain Eukaryota; kingdom Metazoa; phylum Arthropoda; class Insecta; order Diptera; family Culicidae; genus Aedes; species Aedes japonicus. The sequence goes on from JASCZW010012966.1 coordinate 6,852, forward strand.
CGATTTGTTTGGAAATGCCTTTGGACCATAAAAATACACCAAATTGCTAGCCAACACAAATGGTAACCTTTTGATATCGATGGTAAATTTCCACTTACTAAGCACAATAAATAATTGCTATTTTATTATTCCACCACTTTCGAACAATGAAACCTGGAAGAGCTAGATCGAATGAGTGTATTCTCTCCAAAAGCAAATGAAAATTGAAGAATAGTAAAAAATGAGGTTAACACTTGTCAGCGCGATCGTGTTGTCGCTGTAAATGTCAAAAGTGGCACTGTTTCATCTTACACGCCTTTCCTCTACTAATAATTCTCATTAGGATTTCACATAAAAGGTATGTGACTGTTCCAATGAATATAATATGAACTATATCTTGGCTGTTTAAGTGTTTTTCACATAGAAGTTATGTCAAAAGCTACATGGAAAATAACTATATGTGTTTTCAGATAAATTTTACATGATTTATTGCTTCAGTGTATAGAAAATTGTAAAAATAACGTAAAAATGTAACGTAAAATAATGTAAATTTTACCCAGCAATTACCCAGCAGAATTTTTTTCTTTTGCATAATAAATTGTAAAAAAATTGATTTAGTTGAACCTAGTGATCCTCATAGCAAGAGATATGCGGAAACTCGGTTCAACGATTTGGCAACGGTGTTTATTTTATTCACAGAGGCTGATAACACTTGCCGCAGTGCAAAATTTGCATGATTGGCTCAGATTTGACAGCTCTCGCTGCACGATTGGCTCAAAAATGGCTGCTTCCGCATATCTCTTACTATGAGGATCACTAGTTGAACCAAAGAAGAATGCTACGATGGAACAGTTAGTACAAATAGTTTTTCATTTCAGTGTCCTTTTTAAAAATTAAAAACGGCCCCAGTAAACGGGCTGGCAGATCTTGCTATGCTCAGGCCGCTTCCTCGATGTGCAAACAAAGACCAAAGTACATTGAAAACAAGGTAAAGTATTATGGTTTCAGTTGAAAACCGAATTTATCGACTAGCGACAACCGATTTTACTCTCGTTCTGTACGTTATACCTAATGTCGGAAGTAGTGCGCTGTACGGTGCATCTGATACGCCATAAAATTTTGAAAATTTTGAAAATATTTTCTTGTTCATTAATTTATAAGCTTTTTTTCGACTGATGCTTGAAAATGGGCCCGTCACTCGTTTTCATACCAAAATTTAAAAAAAAAACTCAATTGAGGGTACCTTCGGTTCTAACGTTTTTAAGTTAAACCCAAGTAACCACGAGGCTGTAATAGCATGCATATATAGGGTATGTGTATTACGTCTAGTGCATCATTGAGGTTGGATTAAAGCTGAAAAGGGCCCCACTAAGATCAAACTAATGCTATATCTTTTGTAATGCCATAAGACTTCGGTAAAGTAGCATTATTGCATTGGTAATGCATCACTACTTTTCCAAGCTTATATAACGCTTTATTACTTGACAACTGTTGAATTGATGCGATCCCACATTACAGATGTTGATTTTGGGTTGAATAAGTGCAATATTATAATGCTTGTGGTTACTTGGGAAGTTACTGAAATGTGAGTGAAACCGGATGGCAAACAAACATCCATGTTTGTTATGAGAAATCGCAAACTTCCTTCTAATTGTATAAATTTTATCTAATTTTCGAGCTTAAATCGTTGTGGGTATTCCTGAAACAGTGATTCTTGCCAGGCTTGTAGTGAAATTGAACAGTATGTTCTAATGATAATAATTATCATAAAAATTAAATTCTTTACTTAAAATTTTATCATTTGAAAAATTAAGCGTTTTCCTAATATTAATCAGAAATAATGCTCGAATAAGTGTGATACTCGAAATTGGGAAACAATCGTCATCGCGTTTTCGAACTCAAATAACATATTCCTCCAATCAATTTGTATACTTATGTAACTTTCAAGAGTTACTCAATACCTACATACAAAAATTCAGGCAAAAAACTTGAGTTTGGCTGACTTTTGAATCATTGCAGTTTCTCAAATTTCATGCATTTCTGACGACATTTCATAATTATTTTTTGCTTTTGCTTTTGCTTTTTCGTACCACGTCATAAACATTGCAGCGAATATATTACCTTATACTTTATATACGTTGGAAGCAGACATCACACTGACGTTTCTCTTAGCGTTTATTAGTGTCAGTCAACCTGAGAAGAGCTGCGATGCAATGGGGCGCAGGCGATATGGTGCGGCAGTTTTTGACAGTTAATCCATATATTTTATGTCAAAAACTGCCGCACCGCACCGCTGCGCTCCCCATTGTAGCTCGGCCTTAACAATTCAAGATCTGTTCAAAAATTACGGTACATAAAATTACCGAGGGTCGATCATAAATTACGATTGCGATTTCTGAAAAGCACACGAGTATAGTACACTGAACCAAATAATCTTATGAATTTCATAAGGTTCAACTTATGAACGATGGTTTGGAATATCATAAGGCTGACTTATGAATGGATTTCGTTTCACCCGACGTTGTTTTTGTACGCCTTTAAACTTTCCTGATCACAAGTGTTGATATATACTAGTGGGCAAGTCACTGGACCCACAACGTCAACGTCCAAGGTTCGGATCCAAGTTGCTCCATAGTTTTATTTTTTCAACATCATTATATTTCATAAGTTAAATTTATGAAATTTATACTGATTACTTATAGCAAATAATCATAATGTAATCTTATAAATATCGAAAATTTATTTCGCTGAGTGTAGTAATCCTCATAGCAAGAGATAAGCGGAAATTCGATTCAACGATTTGGCAACGGTGTTTTTTTTTATGCACAGAGGCTGATAACACTTGCCGCAGTGCAAAATTTGCACGATTGGCTCAGATTTGATAGCTCTCGCTACACGATTGGCTCAAAAATGGCTACTTCCGTATGTCTCTTACTATGGGGATCACTAGAGTATATGTAATCGTTTATCGTTGGCCATTGGGAAATCCACGTAAAGCTAAAGTGAGGTTAAACATCGTAGTATCTAAATCTTAAATTAATAATAACTTTCAAGCTATGTTTCAAACTGTATGGAATTGGTCAGTATCGTCATAATCGTTGATTTTCTTATCTTATCACCAATTACTTTGCTTAGACAGTTCGAAAAACCATTTTGAAAGAGCGTCATCTATGACGTTTAACCTCACTTTTACGTTGCCCGAATTCTACAATCCCAATTCCCAAAACAAATTTGGGTTGTTTAGAAATAGCGTGTAGTACAAAAAGTCTCAGGATCAAGGTCCAGCTGATCATCAAATACATTTGTGTTAGTAAATCGAAAACAGTGTGTACACAAAATAGACGTCACTATTTGCCCGAGAAGCATCATTATGTGTTGGCTTATCATTGCTTGTATCATATAGTGATGTTACTCACACAATTTTGAAATCTGAGTAGTCTAGCTTATTGCTTTTAATATTGCTCGAATTGACAACAATATTCGCAGCTAATCTCGCGGCGCCTTAGCAATACTGAGAGTAAAAATTTTCAGTAATAAACAGTTATCGGAAGCTACTATTTTTTTTTAAATCATTGGTAACAAATTACTCGCTTAAAACACCCGCTCGATTCCAGCATGAGCGAGGAAGATAAGCGTACCTTGTGGTGCGGAAACCTCTCGGATAAAGTGACGGAAGAACTGCTGTACGAATTATTCTTGCAGGTAACTACGGCCTTGGTTTACCTTGATTCAGTCGTATAAATTTCTAACATGATTCCATTACCCAGGCAGGCCCAATCGAGATGGTGAAGATTCCTCGGGACAACGAAAAACGGCAACGTTCGTATGCATTCATAACATACACTCACGCGGCTTCGGTGGACTACGCCATCAATATCTATAACGGAACAAGATTGTTCAATCGACAGCTGACAATACATGAAAAGAGCCGGAATGGTCCGAATTCAGGTTCTCCGAAAGTTAACAACAACAGTCCTCAGCCGAATCGTGGTCATCAGCAGCATCAGGGTAATGACGGAAACATACCCGGAAACATGGGACAGCTTTCGTTTGCAGGAATGAGTCAAGCGGCAATACAACAGATGATGCAAGGAATGGTCAATCAAATGAGTCTGCAAGCTTTGGCTGGTATGGGCCATATGCAACAGAATGCGTTGCAGAATAAGATGAATCGCAACGATCGTCAACAGCAGCAGCACCACCAGCAGAAGCCATATTCCAGGGATAGGGACAGAGGTGACAGGGATCGTAGTGATAACCATCCGAGAGATCGAAACGATATGTATTCCAGAGATAGAGGAAATGGAGGTGGCGGTGGTGGCAAACAAAGAAGGAATGACTATCGTGGTAGAAGATAACCGTAGAAGTTTAATCAGATTCCTTTCATTTTACCTGCTTTTACAACTAAACTTATTTCGTGACGTGACGTGTATGATATGAATTAAGAAATTTGTCGGAACGGAATTTTAGAACAATTACATACATTTCAATCGTATATGATGACAGCACGCGGATTACTAAAAAAACAAACTGATGGTATTATAAGGTAATCAAATTTTATTCAATCGCAAGAAACAACACTATCGTTGGCGTCTCCTTCACACATCGGCACAACAAAATACTCCACGAAAATGTTTGAACTATCGGAATTCTCAATCATCACCTGCAATCCCAACAGGCCTTCCTTACTGGTTCGTAGGGCAATTTTCGAAGACAGTGCCAAAGTTCTCATCACTAACTTAAAATGGGCAAACTGGTACCGATTGTTCGTTGTTTCCGTACTATGAAACGAGATCAACATATCACTACTGTTAGTAATCTCGAAGCATGACTCCGATCCCAGCTCATCGTACGTCGAGAGCTTGAAGTGAGGGCTGTCCGGCGATAAGAGCACTTCGATTTCTCTGCTATTCTTGTCCATTTCAGACAGCAAAGCAAAGAAATCTTGCCCCTTAATGCTTACTTTACTGCAAATGTGTTCCTCGTCTGAATCGAAATCCAAAATTTCCAGCGGTTCCATAGTTTTTACCGAACATTCCGTTATCAGATTATCTTCACAGCGACGATCCAGGATTACAACCAAAGGAGCACCTTCGCCTTTGTGAAGCATTTTCATACTGGAATCGTAATCTCCGTCCATGAACATACTCAAACAATCGGTAAATACCTTCAAATTAAGCCCAAACGAAGTCACCATTTCACTATCGTCAGCTTCTTCTTCGACACCTAGCTTGCGCTTCGGTTGGGCTATTTTGTATTCTGAGAAGCAAGCTTTCGTAATATAAGCTGTAGCTTGAACACTCTTCGAATCCTCTACGACCAACTTGACACCATCGGTACTGAGTTGAACTGTTGCATTCTGGAAAAAAAAATTAATGGTTTACCAAGAAAGTGACCTTCAATTGACAACTTACATCGACGAAGTTGATTGCCTTGGCTACGTTGTAGAACATGGTATAGTTGTTCAGCACCGCGGAGAACTGAATCTGCGAAAATTGCGACTGGGTCAGCATCTTCCGATTCAGCACGACACCTTTCGTGTACAGCGGTTTGGTATTGAGCATCTAACTGGGCCAGTAGCCTTACTTAGATGGGCCTTCACCGGTGGGATTTGGTTGGTGACTCGGGCCGGGGTTTCCGATACGTTCCCTAATCAGGTCGGCCGATATTTCCAAGTAATTTTTTTCTGATAATGTCTCCTCAACTACCAAACCGAGCGGTTGAGCCAGTCTTGTGGCAAGGACGTGCTTACAGGTAGCTTGGTGGTGCTGCTGCAGGACCCAATAACGGAACGATTCACACGTACAGAAATTGATACCGGCGAATACTTTGTACACTACGGCGAACTTGGATCCGGGCACTTCGTACAGACGGCCGGCACCGTTTACAGTGCGGTACAATTTGATGGGTTTCTTCCCGTGTATTAAGGTCAGCACTCGACTTAACAAGGCACGGCCGAAAAGAGATTCAAGCTCAAGGAGATGCTCCTTCGTAACTGAAATCGAGATTAAAGGGAAGGATCAGTTTCAAGAATAACAATGTAGGGTTCCACTAATAATAATATTTATAACATCCCACAGTTGATTGTGCGTAACGCATGGACTGCTGGTTGATATATGCAGGCGCAGTACGCTTGCCTATATGTAGGCGCACTGTGTATGAAATTCTCTATTTTAAAACCAACACTGAAACTAAATCAATAATTTTTATTATTAAAATTGGCATTTAAATCGGTCAATTTTGGCTTCAAATTGAAATCATGTGAGCCAGTATGATTTTCATTTGCCGCACATAAATTTTAACACCCGTTACTTAATAAACAGCTTCGTTATCAATGAGAATGATATGGTCCGCATATAATTTAAACATTACTTATTGTTTTTGTATGTCCATTCGTCTTTAACTTACTTTCAACCAATTTCCTGTTTTAGGAGCAACTCCTAACTCCTCCATTAATAACAGTTTGTGAATAGAGGGCGGGCTCTTCTCCCCGCCCGTTGGGGCATCCTCGTGTTAGATGGCTTGCTCTTTTGATCAATTGTTCAATCTTGTTGTTGGAAGGAGATTTTTTATATCCCTATGAATACGTATAGGTGATGTTGCCTATCTATCCACCCAACCCCTTTTTGGCCCTTCATGAAATGGCATGATTAGGATAATCAGTGGTTATTAAAGCTTAATCAAGTCGAACAGCGAGGAGAGCTCACTGCTGTCGGACTTAGTTTCCGTGCTACAATGGGTGGTAGTACATATCATACATCAAAGTTTTTGTTAGTTAATCCATAATTGAGAATTCCACCGATAAATACATCATGCATTGGATCCACAGTTATACAGTAACCGTCCGCTAACTGGGCTAAGTGCACAGCCCAGTTAGCGGATGCTGTTCGGTAACTGGGCTGACATTTCAACTGTAAATAAATTTCGAGGGGGCTTTCGATCAGATTTCGGTTGGAATATTTCATTGCACAATACATAAATTTAATAATGTTTTATGTCTTATGCGTTACTGCGATGTAGCTGTACATTGTGCAAAATGTTTGACTTAGATTGTATGGAATTACGACTCAATTCCGTAGAGTTTAACAACTATTCAATCCTCTAGGAAACTTATATGCCTTTTACATGACCCTTGCTGATTTTGATAACAATATGTCAAATGCTGATTTTTGAAGTTTTTTTGCTTTTTAACTGGGCATAGCCCAGTTAGCGAACGCCCACTTAAAAAGCAGCTCAGTTAAACAGCACCCAGATAGCGAACAGTTACTGTACTGCCGTGAAACGCATATCAGTCTCATCTTTGCTTGATTTTCTATTCATATGGGACTGATATGCGTTTCACGGCAGTGTATTTCTAACCACATGGAATGAAGGAAGTCTCTTAAAAAAAGAATCACACCTGATTCCAGTACCTGCAGGATTATTCAACTCCACATCATGATCATAATTATCTTTATTACGAAGTTCATCAACATGTTCTTGAAAATCGGTCTGCATAAACACTTTCGACCTTTTACACAGCCACAGTTACCTTGCCCTGGCACTCCAGGAATTCAAGAGGAAGACTCAAATCGCCGAGAATAGTTTTCTCAACCTCTATCGACCGCCAGCCGTAAAGTTTGTTGAAATAGTATCCGTGCAATCTCTATCCCAACTTTTTGAAGCTATCGCCTTCAGCAGCTCTTCTGCGGGAATGGAAAAAACGCTCGGTAGATCTGAAATATTCAAAATAAACACTGATAACATGGCAAAGAAGAACATCGATAGTAATTTGTTTCCTTCAAAAAATTCAGTGACTTCCGCAGCCAAACCAAGTACCTCAACCACCACACGGTAAACTTCACTTTGCTGCTCCATTTTGCCGCTGATTTTTTCCGCGCACGCCTATTTATTTCGTCTTCACTGCTCTTGTCAGTACGAAAATTACTGTCAACCCGTTTATGATATTGGTTCATTTCCATTAAGTCACAACGAAAACCAAGTTTCACAACAATACAAATCATATTTGCGAAATTTACCGTAAAATAGGATAAATTGAGTATTTTAACCAAGAAGCAATCAACTTTATCTATCAAATAAACCATAAATACAAGTCGATATATTAGTACACGACACTGAAGAAGTCTGCACGTTGTAGACGAAATACGCGTATCTGTTAAGATAAGTGATAAAGGTAGTTGGAATTAAATGGAAAATGAAAATTTTTGTTCTCATTTCTAGTCATAAATAAAAGCTTTAAAAAAATATACCTCCGTATCAGAATATGAATAAACTCACTAATAAGGTACAGCTAGATATGTTCAAGTGGGTGGGTTTAAAATAAATCTTATTCTTATAATAGACTGAAATTTTGCGTAAAATACATAATCTGCAAAATGACACTCATTACTCCATTAAACTTACGTAACAAAAACATAAAAAGCATATTTTAAATACCGATAGATAAATCGAAGATACCCCTAATAAACATGAACCATTCAAGAACGATATAATAGATGGCGAGACCATATCACTTACAGTTGGGATGATACCCCGAATTGGTGGTTAGGCACTTCTTATGGTTATTGTTTATGCGGGACGCCAGTTAACATCCCCTTGACATTAACTACAAAAAAAAAACATTTTTTTTTCATACCAGTTAGTTTCAGTGTACTGTTTTATTGTTATTGAAATAAAAAAAATTTGAACTCAACTTTTTAATTTATGTGACGGAAAATTGACTCTGTAATTCATTGTAATTCAATTAATGTTTTTGGACAAAGAAAAACAATCTGTTGAATTTATGAAATGCAAACTACATTTTAGTTTTAAAAGACAAAACTGGAAATACCGTTCAAGGAAAAAAACTTCAGAAAATGCTTAAAAAATATGAATATGTAATGTATGTAATGATTGCAAGAAATATATGCAGGAATGTGTACATAATCACACATCTAGCAAAAATGACATGACTCGCTCTCTTATTACGTCTTTTCGTTGAAAGAAGTCTTACTTTGAGAAAAAAAAATTACAGGCTTATTTAGACATTCGCAGGCATTTCAAATATATCGCAGTCATTTGAAAAAAATATCTTGCATTCCTGGTCATGAAGAAGGGGAATATATTTTTTGACTCATGGTAGTATTTCAAGGCAAGCACACAATCTTTCACACGCTACCCATTGCAGGATAGGCAAGGTAGGAACGAATACCCCAACTTGACTGACAAAAGAAGGACTCGCAAGGATTTTAGGTATAAATATTGTATTCTAAAAATAAGCCCAAAAAGAGGGGGATTGTTTTCTCTTCCAGGCAATTTAAAGAGCTTTTCAGTAAGTAAGATAGAAACATTTTCCAAATATTTTTTTTTTGCATTTGACTAAAATGGCTGGTGAAGGCATAATTTGCTGTTTATGTCGATTATCAGTTCCAGGATACGTTGAAGGGCTTGGGCATCACATTCAATGGCACACCCGGATAAAAATAACCATACAACCATAAATTTTATTGTTCATGAATCAGATAATTGAAAAATGCATATTGTCATAACATCTATTGTCTACGATGCACTAAATATGCTAGAATTTTCAACAATTGTGAAATAATAAAATCAATAGTAATTGACTCAAATTTGTTCGGAAAATAATGCTTTTTTATATAGTTAAGATACATTAAATTCTATTGTGGTAACAATAACGCCTATTGTCATCTTATCGTTGTGAAAAATACTATTAATTGTACATACGATAGATTCTGTTGTATGGTTACAATATATTCAATTGTTAATCAATTAGATTTTTTTATTCGGGCATATAAAAGGAACATGTTTTAGCCGAACCGGTGTTATATAATTGCACATTCCATAGAAGTCGAATGAAGTATCAACATTTGAGAGCATTGAAACGGCATATAAGAGAAAAACAAGGTTTAGAAAACGTTTAATAAAATAAAGGCAATAAATGAACATTCTCTTTTTTTTTTGTCCCTGGATGCTAGGAAAAGAAAGATGATTTTTAGTAAATAATTACCACAACAACTGTGAAATTCTGCAGTGCTCGTAATTTACCGATTGTTTTTGTAAATGCTACCGTACTTCAGTATTGATTAGAGATGTGTTCAGTACTTTCCATTTCACTGATTCCAATTCATGCTTCCAATTTCACATTTTTTTTTCAGTTTGCTTCCATATGCTTACTGAGTTGGTCAGTAATTTTGACAGTTGAAAGTTCATCACTAGTTTGACGATCATTCCGTAAAAATAAGCCCCTTTGTTTACAACATAATATACGTCTGTTTGTATAAGTTGTCGAAAAATTTAAGTGAAAAGTAGTTTTAATTCGCCAATCCCGAATAAACAAGTATTTTAAAGGTATTATACCATTTATCGTTTCATAATTATTCAAGTTATCTTCCAACAATTATAAACTGGAGATAAAGTGTATCATATCGATGATATATGTTATGGTAAATCAAGATCTCACCATAACACTAATAGGTTGTTAAGTATCGTTACCATACAGAATATGACTTTTTCGCGAACAAAATTTCCAGTGTTTTATACAGTAAATAATTTGTGAATAATATTTTTTTCTGCAGTTTTACTTAAGGTGGTATCGTTCAATTGTGGTTATATCATAAAATATTTTTTTCAGCCACTACGATATACGTTAACATTATTTCATAATAAATACGATATAAAAAGATAACAGATATCGTTACAGTATAGTAATATTATATGAGAATTTCAATCATGATGATAACTGCTACAATCATGATACAATAATGAATAATATTTATCCTGTTTTTTTTCTCAATCCAAGTAAATAAAAACACACCTTTGATGTCGACATTTATTTTATTAAAAGCTTTTCGTTGTGAAAAATGTATAGAAATTGAGGGAATATGATTAAAAAATACTAGCAAAAGTAAATCCAAACCAAAGCAAAGGTTATCCAACAAAAACACCTTGATTTATGGAACTTTAAATAAACTAGGATAGCTAGAAATACTATAACAAGACATCAGCGGACTCAAAAACCGTAAAAAATGGCACTCGGATCCTTCGGAAATTTTAAGAAAAGGATATTTTAACCATTTCATGTTCAGTGCAGTCTTTCATACTAACTCACATGTAAAACATAAGAATAGAGCTCATAATGATTGTTATTTTTCTATAATCGAAAATGGGGATACAATAGTTGGACAAATGCAAGAGATTTTGAAAGATTTCAATGGCACATATTTTTTATTCAATATATCACTTGCAAGAAGAACATAAAATGATTAGTTTGAGGTTTCATCAATCGATAATCAAAGATATATTATTAAAATCAACAATACTGTTCACAAGTTGAATAAAATTCAGTTCGAAAGTAAAATCTACTTAATTAAATTGCAATATACCCTTTACGTAGACTGAAAAAACCTTACAAAAACATATTATAATGATCAGGATTATAATATGAGTCATAAATTTTGTGATAATAAACTAAAAATTACGTATTCCTAAAATAGTTTCCTATTTTTTTGGTTATCGTGACCATAGTTCATATATTTCCTTCGTTATATCATACAATGAATGAGCAAGGGATATACTGTACGGCACTGTTAATTTATTATTTATGAAATCATTATTATATACAGAATACGCAATTTATGGTTGTTTAAAGTTTGAATGGTTTATAACATTACACCAGCATTATACACGGATGATACGTATCATGGTGATTACAACATGAATGGAAAATGTATAATAATGATCATACAGCTAATGGTAATTTTCTATTCGGGATTGGAACAAAGCCAAGAGTAATTCCTCTGAACTCCACTATGCATACATTTTATGGACAGGCCTAATCTATAATGTTGTTCGGTTGATACATATGTAGGCATGTTGCTTACACATATACCATCAGCGCATTTCGATAATCATGTGGTTGCGGTGCCGTATATCTACTGCCCGTGAGTGTGGTTTGGTGTGTGTAGTTGAGACAGATACCTACGAACCAGAGCAGCGAACGAAACTTGCTTCCACTTTGCACACAGTCCGCCAGTTGAGATTCGACACAGAGCAAGACTAGAAGACTGACGACTGGGACGTGACGCGACCGTGTATATATCTCAGCGCATAGATATATCACTAACCATTAGTATACTAATAATTTAGAACGTAGAGAACCTGGCTGTTATCAACCCGCGCGATGATACCAAAGTGTGATTGAACCGAATTTCGAAATTCAAAGTGAATCAAGGACTGTTATCAATGAGAGGCTATGATTGAGAAGACGAAGTGAATGTGTGCTATGTGCTAGTGATTAGTTTTAGATGGTGCAACAAGGCTAAGATCGTCAAGATAGATAAGCACACTGTGGCAATACCGATGAGTACATGCAACCAAAATCTTCCTGAATCCTCAGTGACGAGATCTTCTAGTGTAGTTTGGAGGAAATTTGAGTTTTGTGAAACATCTGTGTTCGCTTAGATCTCCTGAACTTGCCTTCATCGGTCAATTTGGATCAAAGACATCGCTGAGGTTGCCGCTAGTGTTGTAGTAGTGGTTAATGCGTGCCGTTCATTACAACCCTCAAAAAGTATCACCAGCCGCGGTTACTGTCGTCGTCTTCGTAGTCTCCGTAATTGGCAAAAGTCCAATAAAATTCTAATTGATTTATGATTGTGAGGTACGCGAGTAAGCTAATGTACAGACAACTCCGCACCGAACGACACTCTAAATTGCTCTGAATTTGAACTGCGTGCACGTTCACTGCGATTCTGGACGTATAGGTGCACTCTCCACCTCAAATTTCGAATCATCTCTCAACGCCCACGCCAAAACAGGCGGTTCTGTCCTTGAAACGGCCAGAAAAAGATTTCGTTAATTTCGAATCTAAAATTTTGCATCTGCATAGGACAGGCACACAGGTTTTCCTTCCATCCTTGTGTAAGTGAAGCTCGAAAAGAAAGGAAAATAATTTCATTTTCTGCTGCAAAATATACACATAGTCGAGAACGCAAAACACCAACCATACTGCAATAAATAACAAAAAAGTGCTTGGCAAAAGCGTAAACCGCGGCATTGAAGAAGAGTGCAAGCAAATATGTAAATACATTCAAACGAAAGTAAACAAGATATACTCTTCGATGCGTTTAACGAAACCGATGACGATTGTGTGAAACTTCGTCTAGCTAGTGCTTCATCCCGCCCGGTGCGCAGCACGTTTTGCCTATATATATTTTATTCATTCCATTCCGTAACGCTGCCTTCGACACGCCGATCAAAACAGCTAGCTACTAGTACTAGCCTACTATTCGCATAATCGGACTTACAAACAACACGTTCTACGTTCAGCAGCTGGCAAAGGGCATCTATACAGCTACAGCAGGAGCACACGAAAACATACGACAAGAATGGCTGATCTTATCGAGGACGAGATGAAGCACTGCTACGAGAATCTGATCGTGGTAGACGTTGGCGCCAACCTGACCAATAAAAAGTACATCCGTGACCTGGACTCGGTGATACAGCGCGCGAAAGATTCTGGTGAGTAAAGATGCCCCGATGCAAATCAGTCCACAGCGAGAAACATCTCAGCTCAAACCGAAAGGCTTTGGCGGAGCTGAAGAGAGAATTGAAGTAGCTCCTATATGGAGTAACTTGGTGAAAAACTCGAGCCGTAATGCTCAAAACACAATCGCATGGTTGACGTTTGATCCCATTGCGGTTATATTTATTGTTTGATTTTATTGTTAAACTACTTTTTTTTTATCATTTGTGATCCTCAGAAGGCCGTTTGTTTGGGTTGTAAAGGTGATTTTCCTTATATTAGTGATTGGATTTCTATGGCATTTCTCGGAATTCATCCATTCTTTTTTTCGGGAAATGGGTCATTCCAGGAAACGGCATTCCGGGAAATGTCATAGAACTGAGAGACTGTTTCTATAGAAACAGAAATAGAGATAAAAAAGCTAATCAGCAGAATTAAATTAATACCATTTATTAATTCTTAATTGCATACAAAACTACATTTTTACCAATCAAACACCGTTACACAGAGGAAACCCCGTTCCCGTATTCATGAACAAGAACTCATATTTCATATGAATTCATGATTTAGTGAAAATTACATATTAGTGCATATGAAAATTTTCATTGGCAACCATAGAATTTTTGACGTTTAATCCACGAACTCAGATTTTTTTACAGAAATCCTTAAAATTTTACCAAATGCTCAACAGTTAAACGTTCGGTAATGCGATTTAGCAGATTCCGGTTAAATTTGACCGAAATCAGGTAATTTATTTACAGATAACTGTAAAATTTCACCGAAATCCGTTAAATCGGATTACCGAACGTTCAGCTGTTGAGAATTCGGTAAAATTTTACAGATTTCTGTAAAAAAATCTTATGTGAATACTTATAATGAGATATTTTAACAAACCAAATTTAATTTAATTCATTAGGAAATTAAAAACTTGTAGCTTGTAGGCATATTCTTCAGTTCCTTAGTCGCATTTTTTTTTATCAAATCAGCCGTCGTTTTGGCCGCGAAATATTTTGAAAATACTCTCCTCTTCAAAATGGCCCAGAACATCTCGATTGGGCGGAGCTGGACACGTTAGAGGGTTGGCATGCTTGGGCACCACCGGAACGCCCAACCGCTCCATTTCCTCTAGCGCCCGCTTTGAGTGGTGGGCCTAAGCTAGAACCGACCAAAACACCACTTCGTCATCCATGTGGTAACTACTGGGAGGTACTTCGTACAGTAGATCATAAAAGGACGTGACATCCCCTTTTCACTTATTGTGAGCCACAGCAACTCCTTCTTTGGGAACTTCGTGTGCGCTATAGGGACTTCACATCGCTGCTAATTTCTTTCGTCGTCCATAACGACCACCACCACGTTCCGCTTTGCCGGGTAGATCTTTTTGACCAGAATCTTCGGCAACTGTTTCTGGGTTTCAGCTTGGTTCTCCGATACGGCTGGCTTAGACTTATGCTTCCGCATGTGGATATTCATTTTGGCCAAATTTTTCTTGACCGTTTGGCCGGTGGCCGGCCGGCCCACCGCACAGAAAGAAGTGGGCATCTTGCCTTCCGTCTTAGTTTCTATTGAATCCTCTCCCTCTTTCTATTGAATTTCTCCAAAAATTGTAGAATCTTGTAGATGTTTCCGCGTTCTTACACCCAAAATAAAAAAGCAAGATTGTAATGCAATTTCGCATGATTTTGTTTCATTTCTCGTAATGGATCGTAACTTGGAGAAAAAACGCAATATTGGTCGTGGGCAAAGAAGCAACACATCAATTCGCTTTGAAAAATTCAATGTCTGAGTGAGGTTGTGCAGTGTATTAGTGTTGAGTATGGGAAGCGATTCACTTGTAACTATAAATCAGAAGAAAAATTAGTAATCTCCAATTAACTTCCAGACTACCGTTGCTTCATCTACGACAGATACGCGTATTTCGTACACAATGTGCCGACTTCTGTCGAGTGTCTCAGTACTAGATAACTCGAAGAAGTCTGCAGCTATTAGTACGTAGACGAAATACGCGTATCTGTCGAAGAAAGCAAAAGGTAGTTGGAATTAAATGGAGATTACTAATTTTTCTTCTAATTTATAGTCACTCGAACATGTTGAAATGACTGGAATAAAAGCCCAACAGTTACTTCAATTGTCGACGCACTCACCGAAAAAGCAATAAAGCAAATGTCTCTCACCCACACTTGCATGGCTTCGCTTATTTGCTTGATGAGAGGGAGATCGGATGATTACGAGTGAAAATAAAAATTGAACACTTGACAGCGGAATTCTAACAGTAGCCAATAGCGTTGCGGCATTCTGTGATATTGTCACATCCCGCTTCATTTTACTCAAATTTTGAGTTCAATTGTATGCTATCTCTTTTTCTCTCACGAAAATGTTACTCAATTTTCGTAAAAAGTGGATCTACTCAAGTGAGAGAAACATACAATTGTACTCAAAAATTGAGTAAAATGAAACGGGAGTGTAACCCATATTGAAAAGTTGTTGACGGTTGAACAAAGACCCAACGGTTGCTTCAATTTTCGAGACACTAAGCACACAGCGATAAATTAGTTTCGAGGAGTCTGTGTGCTGCCAATCGCTTGCACATACTTGCATGGCTTCGTTTATACCATAAAACGCTTTGTGGATCATGATGGGCAAAATTGCCTTTTCTGAATCATGCGGACTTCTCAAGATATGATTGCAAATACTGCACTTGCTTTTTTGCCACCTTTTTAACTTTTGGGTGTTTCCGACTGACAGGAAGTGCCATGATGACCTTCTTTTTTAGGCCCGTATGGAGCAGGCGGTACGAACAAACCCTAGTTCGAAGTAGTTTCGCTGTTCTTGCCATACACGCTCAGACAAGATGCTTATCTTATAATTTAAAAAGGTTTTAATTTGACCGAAAATTAGGTTTTGGTAGCAAAACCTAAAGTATCGGTATAATTAACTGAAAGAAAACGTTAGTTCAAAATGCTCTCATTGGGCTGCAAGCAATTTCAGTAAAAATAACCGTATAAAAATAAGTATTGAAGTATTGAAAATTGAGCGAAAGGGCATGGGTAAAGTAGTACTCGAACCAAGGACGTTACCTTTGCCTAACATCCCACTGCGGGGTAGGTCGAGGCACGAACGAATCCGCCACCTCAACAGGCAAAAGTAACGTGATGGTACGCGATCATGTACCACTGAGCTTTGTGATAGGTTCTAGCGGTAGTTTGTGTACACTCTGTTTGAATGCGTACATGGGAGAGGAACCCTCTCCTTTTGGGTTTGTTTTTATTCACAATGTCTGATGATTACTCAAGTTTACCCCTTTGCCCGTCAGTGGTATTATGAAAGAAATCCTTTAAGTGACCATTGAAAGTAGCTTTAATCCGGAAGCTAGAAAGTGATTGCTCTTAGGCAGGTCCAGAAACCCATTTCAAAATGTCTGGTACGCCCCGCGTGTAAAAATTATCGATATCATTTGAATATGTACCTTAAAATTTCCAAACCAGGCACGTACTTACTATTTTTTGAATTAGATTTTTGTTGTATAATTGTGAGATCTATCACCAAAAGCCGTCTTAAAAATAACAATAGCTTGTTGAGCCGTAAGAATGAAAATTTTCGATGTTAATTCGTAATTAAAAGACATCAAATCAAATTCACTTTCAACACAGTTTCTTAAAGGGTATTATAGTACTGGGATGGGCATCACCACCGTAGCAAAACTAACGTTTTCATTCCTTATTTTTTAGAAGCATTCACAGTTATTAATTGAGAGCTTTTTAAGCCAGCACCAATACGTGACTTTGAATATTGTGTGACAAGCACAATGAAGTCGAAAAAAAATCCTGGACCTGGAAATGAACACATCGCCTCCAGAAGATTCGATGAGCTACCTCATGACTGCTATAAGCATCAAATTTTCCGCCTTCGTTAAACCGACGTTGAAACCCCGTAATGGCCGTCATTTTCTTTTCAAACGTGCCAAATAGTACTTTTTTTTTGCTTAACGTGGCAATCTTGCAAACATGTAATGCATTACATTCATTTATTCTGTTTGCATATCTGGTTGAATAGTTTTTTTGTAGACCTGTAGCAGTTTTCTGGCCATATTGTCAACGATAACCAGATATCAGCAATAACAATCTTTTCGTTTGGCAAATAGAGCGGGTTTTGAACAAGGAATCATCGTGGATCGCGTCTAAGCCTGCAAAAGTACTAGATTTTCCTAGGAGCTCAAACTTAAAATGTGCAAGATAACATTGGCGACGATTCGAAATCCTAAAACCAAACGTCGGAGTGACACTATCGATAGGCAGCTGCGTGGGAAGGTTATAAGGGCAAGAATAACCCGAACATTTCGTTTCGTGATTTGATGCGATTCAACTCCTACCATGCCGGCAAACAACCAAATCAGCCTCTCAAGCAGAATAATGTGGCCAAATTTTGTGCTAGGTAATTGTACGACTAGTTGCTTTGGAAGACCAGTTTATCCATCACAATTGCGATGTCATGGGCTATGTCTGACCCTGCATTTTGTTCCAGTTAGGTTCGTGTTGCCTAATAAAGTTTAATACCTAACTGCCATACTTCACAGGGTTGTAGAAGCCCTTTTCCAAAAACTCGAAGCCTAAATAAAGCACTACAACCGCAGAGCAAATGTTCTGAAGTTTCGCTTTCAAATTGTCAAAATCGACATCTCGGGTTTTCAAGTTTACCCCTTTTCACCAAGTGGTGTCTATTGCGGCAGCTGCCAGTGAAAAATACCGTTTATCACCCTTAGATTATTTTAGTTTAATTTGAGTAGGTTTAGAGCGTTTTTCTCACACGGTACTGTTAATCTCATTGTTTGTCATGAAGTATTTGTGGTATTCCAATTTGCTTGTGCCATAGACATTTCTCACTGCCTCAACTCCATCTTCAGAGAACAATCTGCAACTCCACAGAATGGCTTCGGACCAGTGAACTCAGCTTTGGAGCCCTCCCTGACCAGACTATCCGCTATTTTACTTCCCTCTATTCCGCCATGTTTCGTTCATTCGACCTCACGGTAATCCCTTGATATTCTGCCAGATCTTACGGTTACTACAGCAAGGGTGTACAATAGTGGTGCAATGATTGAACAATAATTGTTTCAAATGATTGACCAATTGAGAAATATTGGGCAAGCATGAAGGGGAAATTGAAGGCAGAGAACAGAGTGATCAAAGACGTCACCTAAATGATAATTTGGAGGAATAAGATCGATAAAACTAAAAATGTGAAAATATGCTCCACTTGATGGGTATTTCTAAAAAGTTATAGAATTTCTTCGAAATCATAAGAATAAAAAAAATAATATAAAAATATAAAGAAAAGCATTGAATTGAGTTTTTAAATAAACATACATTAACTCGTCACACTTTGTCTTGTATATTATTATAGTATAAAAATATAGATTGTATTGCCCAAATGTCGTATCTTAAGACCCTTTATGTAAACATAAGCTTACATATTGCCCTTAAACGCAAAATTTTGCTATTATACAATTGGTTACATTTCTGTGACGTTGTCTTAGGAAGCCAAAGATCGTAAGCTCGTCGATGAAAAAATATTCGGTTTTTTTCTCTTCTCCTGCCTACTCCTGATCCCCATATAATCCGTGTTATTACTATATCTATCAAGTATGTTAAAACACCAACAATGCTCTGTATGAAGCAATTCAACACCTTCCTGCTGGTATCTTCGATGTGTCTGCAGGCGAATTCCATTATCAAGATCACTTACTGAACCCATTTTTCCGATTGTGACTCACTACTATACACACTCACACTAGTTTTCGAGAGTTTGCTTCCATTCACTGCATTGTATTAACGTTATCATTTTACGCTTCAACAAATGTAGAAAAACTGATAGCCCCGCGAACAGGGAGCCGTACGGTAGAAGTTGCTACTTCCATACAGCAAACGCCATCGAACGACTCGAGGAAGAGAGCAGATTGCAAAAATAGGCCTCACCTTATGGGAAATGGTAAATATTATACTCAGACACCTTTTTTCTCGCTTGATCAACTAACCGGATTGGCAACATTTAGTACACAGGGCCCCAGTTCCGGGATGATGCCCTGACTGTTCATGATGAAGTCTTTGGATCAGTGCATTATGAGTTTATGAAAATTCTCGCAAAGCAAACAAGTTATCATGTTTCTTTTGGTGCATCGAGACGAGCACTGCCATGTACTTGACGATGTAAATGAAGTGATTACCTTCTGATGAAGGCAGAAATTTCATGCGTGGCTGCATTTTACTTCATTCACGATGGAAAGATGTTTCCGATGGTTATAGATTAGTGCGTTGTCATGCTTATTCGTTCAAAATATATGTTATGCAATGTTAGTGTTGTACTATTGCTGGGCTTGGCTGATTTATGAACATCGCAGCCCTGGCAGCTAAAGCATACATATAATTAGAACACGGTTTAGCTATCGCGTTTTAACCAGAAGTTTAATGATGCTCTGCGATGCAACATCTTTGGTGTAGCTGAACATAAAACTTAGAAATTATTAATTTTACATGGGACGTAACTCGCCTTTCACATAAATTGAGAAGCATGAACTAAGATT
>JASCZW010012967.1:0-26970 GCA_034211315.2 Aedes japonicus
CTTAAAAAATGAATTTTACATAAGCATTAATTGAAAAATGATCTAATTTTCGTAAAACGTAACTGCATAAAAGACTTAAATTTATGTTTAAATAGATGTATCGCTAAAAAATCTTGTAGAAGATAAATAATAAAGACTTTTTGCTGTGAATTCACGACTAGTTGTATAATATTACAATATTCTCTCAAAACTACGTCATGCACTTGAATTTAGGTGTTCAAAAACTTAAAATTACATGAGCGCAAACTGAAAAGGAAGTGTAAGACAGAATAATGTGTTGAAAGAGATTTAAAATTACATGATGTCAAACATTAGAAACAACCAACCTCAAAATATTTAGTCAAACCTCAATCGTCTTCAAAAACGAACGCTGAGCTTTTATTGAGATCAGTTTCATGTGTTGAAAGAAAACGTAAGAGTCCAATGTGTGATTAGTAATTTAATCTGCGTAAATTATACGTTTTATTAAATTATCAAGTGTGCATTCGGATGAGAAGTG
The DNA here is from genome assembly GCA_034211315.2 of Aedes japonicus. NCBI lineage: Eukaryota > Metazoa > Arthropoda > Insecta > Diptera > Culicidae > Aedes > Aedes japonicus. Next base: position 500 of record JASCZW010012967.1, read on the forward strand.
GACTTTAGTCGTATGTTGTGCATCGGTAGCAAGCGATTGCATGTAATAGTTAGTATGGCAGTGAAATCGATTTGTATTTTTCCGGGTTTAAAAGTGTTTGAGTAAATTATAATTTTATTGTTTTTTAACTTTACTTGTAGACTTCAGCAACGAGAACAACGTTTTTACGTGATGTCAGCACAAGTACGTTTGACGGAGGGAGCCCGAAGTTTTGTGACTGTCATTGCTGACTTACTAGGTGTACACTTTGTATATCATTTCATGTATTTAAAAAACAACTCCCAAATCTATGGATTTCGTTCTAGAATATTTTAATTAAATCCACATCAAAGGTTACGCGAAAAAGTCAGCAACAGCGAATGGTACAAGTACTTATTGAAGGTATTTCAAGCCCTGGCCAGGATGCTTCGTCTAGAAAAGTTCTAGAGTTTTTGTAAGCGTTTCCTCGATGAAGTGACAATGCAATGCATTTCTTACAATTTCCGAAGTAGATGTAAGATGTATTTTTTCCTCTGATTTTTCTTTTTCTGCTGTTCAAAACACTGATATAGATAAATAAATTCAAATCATTTGAAGAATATTCGATCCATGTTTTGTTGATTTGTTGACTGATTCCAAAAACCATTGAATATGTGAAGAAAGCGTTTGATTCCGTATAATTTTGACATTATATTGTGCCTAAATAGATGTAAATTTGAAGCAGTTTAAAAATAATTGAAGTTGCATGCATTGAGCTAAATTTATGTCACGACTTGTAAAAATCAGATTTTAGCTAACGTTTCATGTAAAATTCGGAAAGCACGTAATTTTAAGTCATTTTTGCCGCTTCGTTTGGGTGCATCTAATAAGATGTAAATTTCCAGGAAATTTTCTAAGTGTGTACCTTTGGGCCAGGAGAACAAATCATCGTTGAGACGAGCAATTCAGATGTCAAACAGCGATTTGCAGTTTTTAAATGCCGTTCTTAATTCAAGAGGATCCATATTGCAGGATTTTCGACAGTACTTCCCACTCTCTAAATAAAGTCGGACATCGATGTCCGGCATCAAGACGTCATCTGCGTTCCAAAAGTGTCCGTGTTCCAGTATATTAGACAGTATTTCCCATTTTTCAGAAATCTTGGATTCCAATATGGCAACAGACATCGATTTCTGATCATTTAAACAACTTTGCAAAAGTATTTTTCGTTATGTTTAGGATCTCGAGATACTCCATGTTGAAAACAATTAATACAAACATTCTGCATGCCTGCTAGCGTTATTTAAAGGGTGTCCCACATCAAATTGTATCACGGAAGAAAACATTGTATAAAATTTCCCATTAAGTATTTTCGCTTCAAAATTTAGGTAGAAGCAGTTTAGAGTGTTATTTGTTGTTGTAGTTTTATCGCTGTCAATTTTTCGAAAATTGGAAACAATGGCGTCACCCGAAAAGCAACGTCGCGAATTGATTCTGCGCAAGCACCTGGAAAATGTGTGATTAAGCGATCCTTCGAAACTCTGAGCATTGAACGGAAGGAAAAATGCGGTCAGAGTGGATGTTCTATTAGTGATGAAGAACCCAAGCGTGTCGTGAAAGTGATAAAGTGGGATCCCAATGCTTCGGTCAGGGATGTGGCCAAAAAGATGAATCGGTCCAACTCTTTCGTTCAGAGGGTCAAGGACCGGAAGGGACTACATACGTACAAAACTCAGAAAGCTCAAAAGCGTGACGAACGGCAAAATACGGTGGGAAAGTCATGGGCCCGGAAACCACCCAGATGCTGACGAAGCTTTATTGCCTCATCGTGGATGCTGAGACTTACGTCAAGGCGGACTTCCGGCAGCTTCCGTGGCTACTGTTATTCACCACCCAGCAGAAGTTTGATGTTCCGGAGGAAGTAGGGAAGCAGAAACTGTCAAAGTTTGCCAAGAAATACATGATTTGCCAAGCGATCATTACAGGCATTACAGGGACATGAAACGAGGAGATTTACCTCAAGGAGTGTCTACAGAAGCGCCTGCTTGCTCTGTTGAAGCAACACGAGGGCCCTAATTTTTTCTGGCTGGATTCGGCTTCGTGACACTATTCAAATGGTGGTACAAAGTGGGTCACTTTCGTACCCAAGGACATGGACCCATCCAACACGACAAGACTAAGGCCCATCGAAAAATACTGGGCTATTATGAAACAGACACTACGGAAGCAGTTTTTTCCGTGCAGCAATTTGATGTGGGGTATTCTTTATGTTCCTATGGTATGAAGTCTACCATTTTTACACTACCGGAACAACCAATGCGGAAATCTATCGATCTGAGTGTCAGCAGAAGAACCCTTTATATCAGAAGCTTAGTACCCATCCACTGCTTTGGCCGAATTTAGCAGCGGCGCACCACGTCAAAACAACTCTCAATTGACCATCAATCCGCCAAATTGCCCTCAGCTTCGGCTCATGAAAGGCTTTTGAGCGATTGTGAAAAGGGTCTTTAAAAAGGCTCGTAAAACAGCTGAGAATATGCAGCAGCTCAAAGCTCGTTTGAAGCAGCATTTGATTAACATTTTTGATGAATAACGTTCGGAGCTTGATGAATAATATTAATTTGAAGGAATAATATAAACTTCAACCGGTTTACAAAATTCAAGTTCAATTTCACACAATACACAGATAAAAATAAACATGTAAAATTTTGCCAACAATAATGCACATAGGGAGAACGCGGTTAATGATGCCACGGAAAACTAATATTACATGACTTACTTGAATTTCACAGTAGTTTTACATGTCGTAGCTGAATTTTATACCGTCGTGTAATATTATGTATACTCTTGCGGAACAGTTGAAGATGTTCATTCAAACCAACGCTTTAATGGAAATAAAGGGAGGTTCTGGATCACTATAGAAAAAGGTAATAAAGGATTTGCAAACTTTGAAAGTTTCTGCTTCCTTTCTTCCTCCGGAATATTAAACTTGTGCTTGGCGGTGAAGAACAGTAGCCCCGGAAGCTGCCGAAAGTCCGACTTGACGTAAGTCTCATCGATATTTATGGGTAACTTAATTGAGTTTTCGAAGAACGTATATTTGCAAATCCTCTTTCCACTTTTTCTAGTACTGATAAAGAAGCTCCCTTGATTTTATTATTAATATTTATTAATTTATTAATGTTCATCTTACAAAAGGATTTTTCGTGCCTGCTAGTTGTGTACTGGTATACAAATGGCGTCCGATTTGTTTCCAATGAACTCACCGTTTCTACACGTCAAAGTAGTTACCATACACAGATAAAAAGAAACATTGAATTTTCTGCGTTATCTAATGCACATAAAGGGAATGCTAGATTTGGCAGAAAATAATGGGATATTTCATGTAAATTTAAGCCAGATAACGCCTGAACCAAGCCTGTTGTATGAAAGATTGCAAACATTGTTATATGGCTCAGCAAAGATTACAACCAATTGCGTTGTTTACGCCTCCTTTGGCTTGGAATTAAATGAGGGAAAATTTTACGCGCTTCTTAAATTTTTTTTTTTCTGTGCAGGATCGTGAAAAGATAATTTGACCTCACAGAACCGCAGAGACAAATGATGCACATTTCTGAAAAACTATTTACAGTTCAACGTTGTTTTAGGTTCCATTTATGTGCATGGTGACGCGAGATGTATGATTACACATTATAGTTTTGTATGATATTTTGGAGTACGCTATTGCTAATGTTCATGTTTTTTTTCTGTGTAAAGGATCAATCATTTGTTTGATTGATCTGAAAGAAAAAAAATGTGGATAAATTATTTTCGAAACAGTCCCTAAGATGCATGCCATCATTGATTGTGGAGCATTAAATTACCTACAATCTCCTGTACATACAAAATGGCTTATTCGATAAAAAGTAGCTAAGTTTTGCTTCAATGTAGATAGTAACACCACAGATAATCATCATCATCAACAGCGGTAGTCGCAGGGAAGCCGAAAAATTTCAACTATGCGGAGATTTGCGCGACGACGATGCACCGAAAGAAACTTTTCCGATTTCTGACGGGAGCACAAAAATATAGCCGACTCTCAAGATTCTGACTTGGTCAAAGATGTGAAGGTGCGAAATCTGCATTCGAGAACGGCACTCGGTGCAATGCGCATTTCGAAGACACACGCACGCAACTATGTGAATGAGTTTTCACGGGTCGCGTGGCACCAGCTGTAGGATTTTCGATGTCTAAGCACCACTTTTCCCAGAAGTGAGTGCGAGTGTTTCAACTTTTCGGTCGGTTGACAGGTGCGTGGGTGGAAGGTGTATGTGGATTGATTTGATACGGTCCAGAGTGCTCAATCATCCATCCATCAAGCAGTTAGTCTTAATTCCTTAAACTGGGTCAGTCTAAACATCAGCCGTAAATGTCCGGATGGGAATCGAGATGAAATCGTTTCACAATCACCCAGCTGTCAAAACAAATAACAATCTCATCCGTGTATAGCTGCCAACTCATAACGGCGGAAAATGATAATGATCGTCGTAAATCTGCTCTTTATGGTTTCCAAATTTGCATCCCCGGTGGCAAGTTGGTCTACATTTGAAATTTCATCCCTGACAGACAGAATGGCGATTCAGCAACTTATGAGCTCAATGTGTCATGACGTACAGTTTTTTCGAAGAAAGCCATCAAAGACACCGGACAGTTTGTTCACTCCCTGGTACTGTGCTCAGCGAAAGAAAAACAAAGTAGGCAGTACTGGAAGTCTGATAATTCAGGCAACTTCGTTCCAATCAATTCATCATAGACAAACAGATATAACCGAAACATTCTTCTAAATCGGCTAATAATCGCGACTTCTAGTGTTGTTTACGGTTCTTCGAGTGCACTCAGGCATGTGAATAATGGTTTGTTTTTCTGTCCACCCACCCATGCAAACTGTTGTCCTAATTGGTGATCGTTGAATGATCTTCGACTCCCCCGGGCAGGTTGCACTCATCCGCGTGGCGTGGAAAATAAAAGGCAGGAAAATGGTCCCTAACTTACGAGTTTTTCGCCTTGGATGGCAAACCAACCGGACCTTGTTTTCAGATAGTTATGAAAGCAGAAAGTTGAATTCCTTCCCCCAACTCCCGCGAGTGCGGGGAATTTCGCAGATTTTTGACAGCGAACCCACAAACCTGCCGTACATTTTTATTTATAAATACCTCGCCGAATTTGCCGCTGTTATTTACTATGCGGAGGCAACCTACGCTCTTCTCTCTCCCGGCAGAATACTCAACAACGACGACGAACGAAAGTTTGTTTACATGCGTCTTTGGCTTGGAAAATTGGTGAGCCGTGAGTAGTGAGCAACGGGAAAAGCTACCTAGTTTTCACCGTTTTCACGCTTTCCATTAACGATCGGCAACGCCATCTACGAGCGGTCTTTGCTTCACTCTCGATCGAGTGGACTTGGTCGAGTTGTTGTTGTTGTTGTTGTTGTTATTATATTGGATATTGTAATCGGCTTGTGAATTTTTCTTTTTTTCAGATGTCATGGACTTACCTTCGCACTTGAGTCCCTGGCGGAAGAAACCGTACAGCAGTGCTCCACAGTGGTCGCAGAACGTCGGTGACATGAACGTATACACTCTAAAGCGATGTGGTAAGTCTATCTTAAACCTTTCCCTTAAATACTGCGGACGGAAATAAGCATAAGAGAAAATTTCAATTAGCGTTTTTTTTATGTAAGATTTTCGTAGTTTTCGTTATTTGAATGATGCGTTAAGTTTTTGAACTTCTGTGCTAGTGTGTCAAATATTCTCTTTCTGTACCTAAAAACATAAGATAACCTTGACGAGTGATACACCCGTTATTCTCTCACTATGCAACAATGATATGTTGTAGCTTGAATTTATTGCAACAAAACACGAAGAAAACAACAAAATGTTGCATCGATGATGGGAAAGAGACAAGTTGCTGCAAAGAAAATGTTGTGATTCGCACACATATTGCAACGATCTTGTTTTCCTGCAACAGCGACAAAATAACGTTTTGTCATTATTGCAACTTACACTACCGATAGCAACAATGCTTTATCAGCAACATGAAAAATAGCGACAATCAGTTGTTGCTGTCGAACAAATTACTGATCTGAATAATTATAAAATTTGTTGTGGATAGACTTCCACCTGAAGAAAAATGCCTGTATGAAATCACACACAGAACAAAAGTGAACACTATCTTCTGCAAACTTGTTGCAAATTAACTATTTTATCAGGGCAAAATAAAAAATATGTGCGTTTAACGCCTGGTTTTCAACCCAGAACATCCTGAACATAAAGAAGTTCAGTACAGAGGATCTACAGATGTAACTATAGTTTTTCCGATTACACAAAGTTACAATATCTATTCTACCACATTTATTTAATATTATGGAAGATCAACAGATATAATAAGATAATCTGGGATGTTCTAGGTTGTCCAAACTGTCCGGAAGTACAGAACTTAGAATCTAGAGTTGTAACTATAGTTTCTTCGGCTATACTTTCCAGAAGATTCAATTACGATATGCATTCGACCTTGTTAACTGAATCTTTTGGATGGTCAACAGACATTTTGAGATAAACTGGGATGTTCTAGGAAATCCAAACTGTTCTTGAGTTCTTAACTTAGGATCTACAGTTGCAACTGTAGGTTTTTAAATATCCAAATTAGCGATATGTAATCAATAAAGTTGAGGGCATCTTTTGAAAGGTCAACTGATACTATGAGATAATTTGGGATGTTCTAGGTCAATCAAGCTGTCCTGGAGTTCAGAACTTAGGATCTACAACTGTAACGGTTGCTTTTTCAGCTATACTAATGTACGATATGTATTCGACCACTTTAATTGAGTCTTCTGGAAGGTCAACAGACATAGTGAGATAATCTGGGATATTCTAGGTGATCCAAACAGTCCTGGAGCTCAGATCTTGGGATCAACAGTTGTAACTGTAGTTTCACGGCTATTCAAATTTACGATATGTATTCAACCATATTAAATGGATCTTCTGGAAGGTCCACCAACATTATGATGAAAACTGGGATGTTCTGGGGCATACCAGGCTGTTCATTAGTTCATAGATTAGGATCTACCATTGCAACTGTAGCTTTTTCAGATGTGTAAATGTACGATATGTGTTCAACTATGTTCATTGGATCTTATGAGCGAGCAACCAACATTATGAGATAATTCGGGATATTCTAAGTCATCCAACCTGTCCTGGAGTACTGAACATAGGATCTATAATTGTAACTGTACTTTTTTCGGCTACACATAGTTACGATACGTTTTAAAACATGTTTATTGAGTAGGATATTATTTATCAGCCATACAGTTCTGGAGCTCAAAAATTAGGAACTGAAATATTAACTGTAGGCTATACAAATATACGATATGTATTCAACCATGTTCAGTGAATCTTCTTTTAGGTCGACCGACTTTATTGGATAGTCAATTCTCACAGAATATTTTTTTTGGCACATTATGGATATGAATCACTCAAATTGGTTATTGGTTATAAACTTCAAGAATGCATCTTGAAGTTGAAAAGTTATGATAGAATATGTCGAACAAAACTGATGATTCTCGATAGGCTCTTGGTTCCGATTTGGCTGAACCAATTGTAACTGTGTCTTTTTTAGCTGCAAGGCAAACTTAGAATGACCAATATTATCAAAGATTACCACATAATATCTTTTGACTTTCCAGAAGATTCAATAAACGTGGTTGAATGCATACCGCAACTTTGTATTGTTGAATTATCTACAGATACAATTGTAGATTCTAGGTTTTGAGCTGAAGAGAAACACCAAAATACAGTACATTTACCATCACTGACCCAGATCGTGTCCAGATGTGGCCAATGTAGTTCTTGACACTTGATTCTACCACTATTGCTCTTATTTTGGATTTTGTATGTGATTTGGGGTGTAGCATGACATGTTCTGGTCCAAGTAAAAAAAGCCCGGATGTATCAAGAACATACCAATAAGGTTTTGGGCAATTATCGAATTTAAATGTAATTAGAGATGTCGCATGGAATGTTTTGGTTCAGATTCAGAGCCGCATCTCCATAGGTACCCGCAGCATGCCCGGATGTGGCCAGCGTTCTCCTGAGCACTCTGTATGGCTACCATTCATCTTGTAATCGAATCCTTATGTGATTTGATGCGTCTCACGATAGCTTGGAAATATTTTAGATAATATCTTCAAAAGTAACCCATACCCACCGGAAACATATTGTAACTCTCCGGGTGAGATTAATTCATTCTATTAACGTCTCTGTAGACGTTTTAGTTCATTCGAGACGGCAACAGCTCTCCGGGTGAGAGTTCTTGATGTGGCGCAAACAATTTGTCAACAGAAACGTTTACGGACTGAACTTGCAATTAAGACCCAGGCTACGACTAAGATCCCCGTTCTCGGAACGAAATATGTTTCGAATTTTTTGGAACACATTTTCTTTGTCCTCTTTAACAAATGTGAAATTTTATTATTTTTAATCAACACAACGCAACAAAATGCACTGAGGAAATGCCACAAGGAACGTAAATTACTGATCGCTCGAATATTGGAAGAACAGCACTTGTCGGGATTGCAAAAGCTTTGATGAAACGTATGCAATAAATGGGGGAATGTCGCTTGAAACGGAGAATAGTTGTAAAGATGAACAATAGCTGTTGCAAATCAAATTATTTTTAGGAATAAATTAATTATCTTATGATATTGAAGCAACATGCATGATAAACTTTAGTTCATGTAAACAGAATAAACTGAAATTTATTGCAAATCGCAATGAAATTTATTGCAATGCAATTTTTCATTAAAGCAGTAGGTATCGATCTTCCATCTTTACCAACTATCTCCTATCACTCGACAAAATCTTTGAGAGAGAAAGAGGGATACAACTAAACATTGTTTTTTGACGTAGGACTACGTCTGTGTTTTCAATACTGGGGTACACGTTCGCATTGCGAAAATTTGGAGCGTCACGAAAAATATATAGGTTTTGAACGTTAATAACTAAGTCATTCCACGATTGATTTTCAAAATGTTTGCACCAATCGATCGGAACATTTTCTACGCTTCGATTTAAATATTAAAAACTATTGATTTTTAACATTCAACTATTGAAATTAACGCAAATATAAGGTGATGTCTTATAATGCCGATTTTTCAGAGTAAATTTACCAAATACACAGTACCTTGCTAGCACAGACTTCATATTTAAGTAAGGAACGTCTCCTATGCATCAGGAAAACATATTTAAGGGAGACACGTTGAAATTTTCCTTCAGTCTTTCAGCGATCTCAAAGATGTTGAGTCAGTGCTCGGCTACGCACCGTCACCGGATTGCAGCTCCCGCTCGTTCGCATTCACTGTCTGCTATGGAAGGTCTCTACACCGAGTGCGTTGGTGCTGGAGCCCCCGTCTATTTCGCTGCGGTGGTGAAATACCTGGCCGATGAAGTGCTCGAGATGGCAGGAAATACCAACCCGTGACAACGCGTCGACCAAAATCATACCACGTCACATGCAGCTGGCCAGCCGCAACGACGCAGAGCTGATGAAACTTTTCCGGTGTGAACATTTCACAAAGTGATGTATTTTTCAGGCTGTCAGCAGGCTGTCCATTTGAACTTGGGCTTTTCACTCGGTCTTCTTGTACAGCAGGTACAAGAAGACCGAGTGAAAAGCCCAAGTTCAAATGGAACCATGTTCTCCCCGTCAACTAAAATCCGTCCTTTTCAGGACGAACAACATAATTTGCCCATCTAAAGAGTTTGTTAATTTGAAGTTTCTCTTGCGTTCATCAACATTTACATTCCCACGCACTGGCTCAACATGGCATAGCTTTAAAGGTCGCGTCTCGGAGTAAATGGCTAAACATGTTTAATAACCAACAAACGAAATATATGTCCATATGTCGACTCTCTTTGGTTGGGGGTTTTGTCCCTGAAAAGGGCATTTTTCTTTTACATAAGGTGATGTGAATTTAACATCCGAAACCAAACAGCGTGATGATTTCATTTCCCGCAACTAGATTTCAGGCCGCAACTAGTGAGGCCCGTCCCCTTTTGTAAAATTTGTTTCGCATTGCCTTTGTGTTACCACCTTCCTTCCATTCAATGATACCCGATGCCATTATATAAATAACAGCACTTACATTGCAATGTCACTACGTAGTCCTACGTCAGCTTTCCGTACAACCCCATTGGGCTGTCCCTTCTAGTTTTTTCGGTAGATGCAACATGTGACATTATTGAATTTATTTATGTTGCATACAAAGCAATATACAAACAACGCCTTGTCTCTTTCCAAAATAACAATCGGATGTTGTGAAACATTAATATCTTGATTCAACTGCCATGCAATTTGCCATTATTGTGTTGAGTATGCAACAATGATAAAGATACATAATTTTTTGTCCCAACATTGAAAAGTTAGGACAATGTCTTTATCATTCATGCATTCACGAATTTTGATTCACTGGCTATAATGCAAAACTAGACAAGAAGTGGTTGGCATCGATGTTTGCTTAGGTTTTGATTTTTTTTTTTGTGGTTGAGAGACACACTCAGAAATTATGAATTTTACACGCGACGTAATTCATGTTTGTAAAAAGTGAGGGAACGTAATCAAAGATTTCGTATATTCAAATAAACATGTTTTTTGTTGTTAAATGAAGCACGTAATCAATTATAATTATTAATTGAAATTGGAAATATCCTTCTTATTAAAATGCAACCCTAGAATCAAAGATGTGAAAGTAGGTCCGATAACATTCTGCAGGCTGTGAAATTGAATAGAAGTAGTTTGAAATTGAGCGTACACGCTAAGATAAGATTACCAAAAATACGGCTTTATTATACCGAAAATTAGGTTTTGGTTAATATACCGAAACAAAACGTTTGATTTTACTTATTTTTTCAGTGAAGTGGATTTACAGATTTTATCGTTATATTTTACTTAAATTTGGTTAAAATTACTCTCATTGAGCTGCTAGCACTTTCGGTAAAAATTACCGTACAAAAATAAGTTATTAATAATGTTTTTCCCGGTTTTCCAGCAATACCAAAATTTCGGTAATCCATGTTTACCGATAATTTCAGTATGTGCACATTTGTGCGATCTTCGGTATTTTTTACCGAATTTTCCGTTTTCTTGTCTTAGCGTGTAGGGCTTTTTGTTCAGCAGCATTTCGAGTGTTTTGTGTATTTGTTTTCGAAATGTCTCTGTCCTTCGTTTTCGAAATGTCTCTGTCCTTTTCTCACAACCATTGTCTTTAAATCCGGATCATGTTTTCTTGGCGAACACTTCGAAGGATTATGGCTAGTTTATCATAATATTCGTTGATTTTTCCTGGATTTCTTGCACGACTTCTTTTAATGTTTTAAGAAAATCGTGCAGGCAGTGTTGATTTGTTACGTTAAAGGAACGATCAATTCCAGTCATATGCTGACAGATTTTTTTTAAATCTTGTCAATCGGTTGTTTGTATTGAATTCACTTTGTGCGAGGAATTGCATATCCGACTTGACGAGAGGGAATCCTCATTCTTCTGCTATCTGATCACTTTGTATAGGTCACCACGTTTCTCGTAGTCCCTCAGAACGGTCTGTCCGCCGTGTTTTCTGGTACCCAATGAATTCGGCTATACTAGTGATCCTCAGAGTACAGAGATATGCGGAAATTCAATCCGACGGTTTGGCAACGGTGTTCGGTTTGTTTATAAAAGCTGCTAACACTTCCGCAGAGTAAAATGTTACAGCTTTGTGCGTGACTTCGTCGTTGTCAGTTTTTATTGTTGACATTTATCGTACAAGTTATTTGTTTATTATATATTTAAACTATCAACTATGAAGTGTATTGCAAAGTTTTGCACAAACCGCGGAGGAGTTAAATCATCGAATTGCGTCAACATAAGCTACGTCTTGAATATTGTTGGTGTAAACCAATATATCACCGTATATGTACATTACAAAATCAAGACAAGACTGGAAGCGGGTTGGCCGGAAACTGTCGTATGGACGACTAGTAACTTTACGAATACTCTGATGATTACAATTGCAGACTTGAATGAGTATGTAGGTGATTCCTAATGTTGACTTCAGACATGGCGATTTCATAATTGAACGGCTATGAGGGAATCTGCGATCCAAACAATCAGACAGAATTATACACTGGCACAGAATTCTCTTCAAAATACTGACAACATGGCACCAGTGAAATTACTTGACTAAAATGAAAAATGGCCTTCTGTACAAATTCCGACAAATTTTCATTTCAGCAACACAAGCAACATTATCGAGCACAGATAATAATAAAATATTATATTATTATTACACCACGAGTTCTGCAGAATACGAATAATTCATTCTTGATTTTCGAAGCGTAATAAATATAAACCATTTATGTTAACTCCATTTCAATACTTAACAATCGAAACATTTCAGCAAACAGTAAGCATGCTCGTTTGGCTCAGATTTTGACAGTTCTCGCTGCTCGATTGGCTCAACATGGCCGCTTCCGCATATCTCTGTACTCTGAGGCTATACGTAGTGCCATACTGAACACTGTTTTGACGCGCAGCCTGGCGGATAGAAATTTCATCACTGTCGACGGATGCCACCGCTGCCGACAAGACTGTATGTACTTGAGACAGGACTTTGGGCCTACGGTTTTTAGATACTTTCGAGGCATTATTTTTGATGTTATTGACACTTGAAAATTGTTTCAAAAATATAATTACGCACACTGAGATCAAACGTAGTAAAAAAACAAAGATGGAAAGGCACCACTCAGGTGATGGTTGATCAATTCAGAATGAGGTAGGCTTGGTTCAATTAAAAATGGAGAAAATAATCGCAGTCATTGTCGGAAAATTAGTTTTTATATCAATATCAAAGTTTATAATCATTAGAGCAAATCCTCACATTGGAACACTAAATTAATGCTTTGTAATGGGTTTTATTATGACTTCATCGCTTAATATCATATTTTAAATCAACTGTTAAGAGATGATAGAACTGAGTAGAAAATTTGAGCGACATGTTTTCATTGTTTACATATTTGAAAATTGTTTTATTTTTTCGATAATGTATCACAGTAATCATAAAAGTATCATTTAGTTGGTACATATGATTGACCTGTTAAAGTGTGCATTCGATAAAAATGGGAAACCGTAAATCTTCAGTAATTTTTGAACCGCATGAGTAAAAAACCTGAAAATTTGAGCAAACGTCATTGTTAGTGTATTGTTCGCAGTTTCATAGTTATTCAAACGGTAGTTCCAATCATGTCGTCGATAAAAAAAAAATTGAAATTTATTTGTGCATTTGCAATCAAAATCCAGAGGCGTCTTCAAGGAGCGCACAGTAGGAAAAAAAAGTTCCCGAAACGCGAAAGAATTCTGTATCTCAGCTCGGAGTGGAACGATTTCTGTAAATGTTACCTGAACTTGAAGGAAAATTCCCAACAAATCGAATGGATTAGGTTTCATTGGCCGCACGGAACTGCTTAAGAAGCAAATGAGCTCATTTTACCCTGGTTCCCCTAATATTTCCTTGTTGTTCAGAAATTTCTTTGCTCGGTGTGACTCAAGATCAACAAAATGATGCTAGTCGTATGTAATTTTTTTAGGAAAATTGATTGAAGTAGATTGCGTTCGCCGCACGGCTCTGTGAATTAAGATATGGTTGATTTTACCCTGATTCCCTTAATATAATCATGTTTTTTTTTTTCAATTTTCTTTGCTCGGTGTGACTCAAGATCAACAAAATAACGCTAGTCCTTTGTAAAATTTTCTGGGAAATCGATTGAAATTGGTTTCATTTACCGCAAGGCCCTGTGAACGTAGATATGGCTGATTTTATCCTGGTTTTATGTTTATCATAAGTTTTATTGGTCGGATTTACTCAAGATCAACAAATTAAGGCTAGTCCTTTGTTAAATTAGCTGGAGAAAAAGAGATGGGGTGAATCAGGATGAATACAAAGAAGTTCATTGCATTCATTCGTGCCGTCAGCTGTAAGCAACTGATCAGTATGAAGTAGGCAGGAGACAGCATTTTCACGAATTCATTAGATGACGTTTGAGCGGTGCCATGTTTACTAATAATAATGTTTTCTTTATTTCGAAAATATTGGGGGAATCGGGGTAAAATGTGCCATATCTCCGTTGCAAGAGCCGTGCGGTGAACGAAACCAACACCAATCGATTGTCTAGAAAATTTTACATAGGACTAGCATAGTTTTGTTGATCTTGAGTCACACAGAGCAAAGCAATTTCTAAATAACATAATATTAGGTGTAAAATTAGCCATTCTTCGTTCACAGAGCTGTGCGATGAACGAAATCAACTCCAATCGATTTTCCAGAAAATTTTACCATGGACTAGCCTTACTTTGTTAATCCTGAGTAACACCGACCAAAGAATGATTTCTGAATTACAAAAAAAAAAAATTAGCGGAATCTGGGTAAAATTAGCCAAATCTTCATTCACAGAGGGGTGAAACTAACTTCAATCAAGTCTCCAGGAAATTTACTAGGGACTAACCTTATTTTGTTGCTTCTAAAAACACCAAACAAAAAATTTCTGATGAAAAACGAAAATGTTAGGGGAATCAGGGTAAAATCAGCCATATCTTCATTCACAGAGCCGTGCGGTTGATTAAACCAACTCCAATCGATTGGCCAGAAATTTTATATAGGACTTGCCTTATTTTATTGCTGTAGAAACACACGTAACAAATAAATTTCTGAATCACACAAAAATACTAGGGGAATTAGGGTAAAATCAGTCATATCTTCATTCACAGAGCCGTGCGGTTGATGAAACCAACTTGAACCGATTTTCAGGAAATTTTACATAGGACTAGCATCATTTTGTTGATCTTGGTTCTAACCGAATAAAGCAATCTCTGAATAACACAAAAATATTAGGAGAATCGGGGTAAAATCGACGATATCTTCGTTCACAGAGCTGTGCGGTTGATGAAACCAATTTCAATAGATTCTCCAGAAAATACAAAGAACTTGCATTATTCTATTGATCTTGAGCCACACCAAACAAAGAAAATGGTGAAAAACATGAAAATAATAGGAAAATCAGGGTAAAATCAGCCATATCTTCATCCACAGAGCCGTGCGGTGAACAAAAATAACTAATTGATTTTTCAGGAAATTTCACATGGGACTATTTTGTTGTTCTTTAATCGCATCGAGCAAAGAAATTTCTGTAAAACACGACAATGTTTGGGGAATAAGGGTAAAATCAGCCATATCTTCATTCACAGAGCCGTGCGGCGAACGAAATCTACTTCAATCGATTTTCTTAAAATTTTTACATAGGACTAGCATCATTTTGTTGATCTTAAGTCACACCGAGCAAAAAAATTTCTGAACAACATGGAAATATTAGGGAACCAGGGTAAAATGAGCTCATTTGCTCCTCAAGCAGTTGCGTGCGGCCAATGAAACCTAATCCATTCGATTTCTTGGAAATTTTCCTTTAAGTTAAGGTAACATTTACAGAAATCGTTCCACTCCGAGCTGAAATATAGAATTCTTTCGCGTTTCGGGATCTTTTTTCCCACTGTGCGCTGGAACGATTTCTGGCACTGCTGATTCCACACAAATTTGAAATCCTTCTTGAGCAGTGCATCTCCTGGACGAACTTTCCGTAGAAATTCACTGCACCAAGGAATGAACGTAGAGTTGTCATATCTTTGGGAGGTCGCATCTTGACGATAGCTTCTACCTTGAATGGGTCAGGACAGGGATCTTTGGGAGCCGGTTGAAACGGAAGAGACCTCGATGAGTGTTGATTGTGAGCTTCTGTTTCGAGTCATCGTCAACTTCCACTTAAAGATAAGCATCACTGAGGTCAATGATACTAAAATACCGGCATCCAGTTAATCTGCTGAATATGTCTTCAGGAACCGGTAGTGGATAGTGGTTGAGCTCCAAAGGAGTTGGTTCAGTCCGGTAGAGTAATCGGCTCAGATACCTCCTGGTTTCTTTACTACGACGATTGGAGCAGCCCACTGTGAAAAATCCACTGACGTAATGATACCCATGGATCGACGACGCTCCAGCTCTGCATCGATCTACTCCATGGACATAAAAGGATCTGGTCGCTTGGCGCTCATCTTTTTGCAGAGTCCAAGGCCGGGCATGAACATTTCTGGAAACGCAGCTTTGCATCGTTAGATCTGATTGTCATGCCTAGCAGCAACATAGATCTGGTTACAAATTGCAGACAGCGAAGTGTCCCATAGTCCAAATAGCTCTATCCAGTTCAGACCGAACAGGTTGATGCAACTGTTGGTCACGTCGAAAGTTGTGATTTCGGTGACACCTCCGAGTGTGACTGAACATTTCAGTTCTCCAAGTAGATGAAGAGAATTACCGGATGCTGTCCTGACACTCCGTGTAGTAGGAGTCAGTGATGGCGACCCCAGATTCTTACTCCACTGCTTTTTCGAAATGATTGGGATATCTGACGTGGTGTCCAACGGAAGGGTGACTTGAGACCGTTGATGTCCACCGTCAGGAACTTCTTGAATAGCAGCTTACCTGGTTGATGGTAACTGCCACAATAACCCTCTTTGTGGCCGGATTGCTTGCAATCCCGACAAACATGCTCCGTGTAGGTGCAGTCGCGGATGTAGTGCATTGCGCCGCACTGCCTACAGGGTGCTTTGGGACCATCACGCTTCGTTTTCTTGCTTTCCTTGGAAACGGATTTGTCCGGTGGAGGCTTGTTCTGCTTGACTGTACAGATTGAGCTAACCGGTTATTTCTGTTTCATCATGGCAGTATCGTGTTTGTGGTTTTGAAGGCGATGACACTCCGTTATGAGCGATTCTAGGGTGCATTCACCTTACTCGTTAGTCTCTATCTTTGATAGAGTCTCGTTCGGATATCAGCGTCCTTCGAAGATCGTAACCCACAGATGAAAATCAGGGTTTGAGCTGATCCGCCGATGGCCGATGTAACCTTTGCTTATCTTGACAGATACGCGTATTTCGTCTACAATGTGCAGACTGCCAAGATAAGCAAAGGTAGTTGGAATTAAATGGAAAATACTATTTTTTCTTCTAATTTCTAATTATTGGCAGTTTGTTGACTGCCTTTTATGTACCCGGTTGCTACGCGTTGCCAGGCTGTTCACGGCTACTGTAGTTGCTTGTTGTCCAGCTGCTATGATAGTGTCCAACAAGTAGTCGGAAATATATATCGGGATATCAGCATGAGGACTTAAGAAAAATTTGTTTGATTGAATTATTATTTGTGTTTTGCTTTTCATCGCTATCCAAAATTAGTCTATGTTTTTAATGCATACGTTCTATTTTATGTTAACAGTTTCAATGCTTCATTGCATTTTTTTTAATTTGGTTCTTTGAATGGTTTTTGCAAACTAAACTTATCTATTAAATAATGTTACTCACAATTGTACTTTCGGAATTAAAACTAGATTCGGAGCAGCTCCCGAGCAGCTTCTCGTGGCACTTTTTGTGTACCGCGGTTTGGCAGGCTAAAACGGAAGAAGAAAAATGTCAGTACAAGTTTTAAAGTCCTTAAAAACAAAAACACGCAAGTTACCAAAACAGCAATCGATTTTGAACAACATAGAATGGAAAATGACAAACCCCTCAGGAGGCAAAACAAAACATCCACCCCAAGGACGGCAACGGTGAGATATCGCAACAAGAACATGTCAAACAAATCAACGCGGAAAATTCAAATCATCGTTTAGATTTCGGTAATAGTTGTTTTCATTTTCGTTCCCCCTCGGGGCACTACACATTATTTAACCTCCGTGTTGGGTCGGGAACGAAGTTGAAGTGATTTATCCTCCTGCGGTTCAACAACAACAACAACAAAAACAACAACGAACGTCAATGAACACCTATTGAAGCCGAACAAGTGAGTGAGAGCGAGAGAGACAGCCAGTCTGAGAAGCAGGAGAATTTTGAAACACCCGTCCAAGAAGAAGATAACTGTCAGCG
Source organism: Aedes japonicus (assembly GCA_034211315.2). NCBI lineage: Eukaryota > Metazoa > Arthropoda > Insecta > Diptera > Culicidae > Aedes > Aedes japonicus. The sequence continues at coordinate 18,482 of JASCZW010012967.1, forward strand.
GCTAATGTGGTCATAAATTGCCAAGCCCCAAAACTGATCCCGCAGCACATCATTGGTTAACTGTGACTGATTGGTTGGAGGGGGTGGGGAAGCGTAGGTGAGAGGGAGACACATGTGCCTCATGGGTGCATGTTGTTAGTCGGTGGGAGATTTGTTTTTATTGGATTGGCGTTTTAACTACCCCCTGAACGATGTGCACATCTATGCGAACGACGCGAGACAGAGTAACTATTGGGAACTTATTAAAATTCCTCGGAGTGGTCATATTAGAGCGGATTGCGAAGTGGGTACTTACTTTTGCACTGATAGCCCTGCTTTCCGAAACCCCAAAGGAACTCCTTACAGAAGGCGCAGAACGTTGGTTGGCGGAAGAACTTGGCCACGAACTTGTGGCCGTTGATTTCGTGCGTCCTGCAAGAGAAGAACCGTGTTCTAGAGTGGGTTCTGAGTGAGTACTAAACACGCTAAGGAAATACATATTCGGAACATACCGTTGATGCTTGATCGCACCGCGCCGTTTGGTTATGTCCCGGGCTTTGGTTTTTTGTACTAACGGTGGCGGTTGGCAGCTTCCGTAACGAGTTCCGTCGGGACTGCTGGGCTGCTTGTTTGGAATCTGCTGTTGATCCTGCTGCTGCTGCGAAGATGACTGCGATGAGGATGATGATGTTAACATGAGTGGCGGATGCGAAGGAAGTGAACCAACATTGCAGGTGCTGTTGTTGGCCAACTGATGGGGCGGTTGACAGGGCAACCCCCCGGTGGCCGTCACTATCGACGAAGACGACGATGTCCGGTCCAGCAGCGGGTCATGATGATCGCTGTTGTAGACCGAGTAGTAGCTGGAGGATGCCGTCGAAGAGGACGAAGTCGATAGGGCAGATTGAAAGGAGAGCTGTTGCTGATCCCGCTGGAGGTACGGCCGCTGGGATTGGTTGCGGGAGCGAGTCTGCGGGCGAGTACGAGAAGATGGGTTATAATCATATTATAAATAGGGTTGTTTGTTAGAGACAGCCCTATCTATGGCTGGCCAGGAGTAGGCTGTGCTAAAGAACAAGTTTGACGTGTATTATTTTTTGTAACAGTAAGTTTGTTTTTAAATAATTTTTCTGAAGTAATTTCTGAAATACGCGTCCATTGGGCATTGCATCTCAGCGGTAATCCAAGCCTCGTCCAAAGTTGAAAACTTGATTCACTATGGGCAGAAGGAATGGACTCTGAACTGAATTTCAGACACAATTTAGTTCATCAGGAATAATTTTACTAGATTCTTACTAAATATCAAATTCGACGAAACCACGCAACTGTCTACCGGGTTTTCGATGCTGGTTTGTGAAATGCAATTTGTTCTGGTTCAGCACAGTTTGAAAGAAACATATATTTTTCTGCTATGTTTAATGGACCTTAATTCTGTCCCCAGTCTGTTGAACATCAAAATAGCAACATCAAAAAAACAAAATTACACATAATTCAACAAAATTGATTATTTATTTCACAATAATAGAGTTAAATCAACATTAGAAACCTTCTTTCTGTTAAATTTTCGAACTTTCTGTGGTACATTCGCCATCAGGCTCCGTACGTTATCCTCAGACACACCCGCCGTGACGATTCTCCATCTTTTCTTGAAACCATCGGTACCATTTGCTTTCTTCTTAGTTTTGAAGAGTTTCCGCTTAACTATAGCCCAGTACTTCTCTATTTGGCGAAGTTCTGGACAGTTTGGTGGAATGGCTATTTTTGGCACGTATTTGACCTCTTGTACCTTATACCATTCCAGGACGGATTACACATAGCTTCAAGAAGCTTAATCAGGCCAAAGGAGAGCTCGACCGGAGAGTGGCTTCCGATAAACGGTAGTAACCGCTTTTACAGACATTATTTTGTCGTCCATTATGAAACAAGAAAATGTTTGCAAAAATGGTGACTGTTTGCAGTGAAATTTTACTTCTTATCATGGTTGGGTACCTTGTTCACTTTGTACGCCTTCAGTTCTTGCCTCTATTTCACTTTTTGTGCTTAAGGGTTTTGACTTCCCAACTTTGCGAGCCAATTTTTATCAATAATTGCTACCACTTTTTGGTCCATTTGTCGGGAGCAAATTTTTCGATTTGTTCCACTTCCAACCTTCCGATCCACAGTCAAGCGCAAGTCAAACAATTTGCAAATACAAAACACAGTACTTTTTGGGAATTTTAGTTTCTTGGCAAGATCACGTACCGATAAATTCAGATTTCGTCATTCGTACAAAATGTATTTGCTCAATTTCCACTTGATTCGACGCCATTTTAATGAATATACCAAGAATGTTAACATGTTGTACCACGAAATAAAGTGGAGAATTTCAACTAGGTGAAACGTTTAAGCGATCAATGAAATAATTCAAAATCTACACTGAAAAAAAGGTGTCCGAAATTTAACGTGGACGGGCTTAAAGTATAGCATATGCTCCTGCGTAACTCTCTCTTGTTTTAAATTTCAGGCCACTTACAGTAAGTGAGAGGCGTCTAATTATCCTGAAAAGTCTTAAATAAATTGATAATATCAACGGCTTGTATCTACGCTTTGATGCTTAAAATAACCCAAGCAACACATTTCTGTCATAACTGGTTGTAGCAACTTGTTCGTGACTTAATTGAGTCACACTTCAGTTGTTTTGATTGATTTGCAACAAGTGTGCTACTAGGGAACTTGGATATAAAATGAATCATCATGGAATCACTTGAATGTCCGGTGAGTTAGTCATGAAAACATTGGAATCACCTGAAAATAAAGTAATCAGTCCAGGAAAATTTGGATTCATTTCAATGCGACATGAACAATATTTGCAAAGCGTCAAATTATTAGAATATTATGTGAGTCAGTAAAGAATAATTTGATTATAAAGTTATTAAATCCGGAACTATTTAGTATCGAAACTTTAAAATTTGAAATCTCTGGTATAATTTACCGTAAGTGAGTCTTGAAATGTTTGGAATGACTGGAAAACAAAGTGAATCGAACGTTACATTTTTAAAATCACTTAAAGAAAGTAGAATGAGTCTTAAATCACTTGAAAACAAAGTGAGCTGGACCAGAAATGTTTGAAAATCACTTAATTTAGCCTGGTAAAATTTGGAGCCATATATGTAAATATGAACTGAGTTAACTGTAAAGGTGGCACGGTAAGAAATTGATCAAACATGATTAAGTGTACACTGTTTGGTTTATTATATAAAGGATCAATCCAATTTACCTTGAACTGTTTTTCACTTTCAACGGGTTTTGAGTTCTCTTGAAGTTTATCTCTACGATTGCGCAATATTTTTCAATTGGGCGCAGTTCCAGCTAGTTTGGAGGGGTTTTCTCCCTGGGTACGATTTGCACACTATTAGTGGTATATACCATTCCTGAGCCATTTTTCCGTAGTGGCAAAAAATGAGGTCTGGCCAAAACAGCACGGAACAACTATGTTTCTTCATGATAGGCAATACGCGGTTTTACAAGAATTTCTTTACATAACCAAGATATTAACAGTGCCAGTTGTCACGAAACTTTTGCTTTTTATCCCACGCGTGCCAAACTAAGTATTTTTTTCGGGAACTTTGAAATCTTATTCTGCTTAATCTTATCTTGAACTTTTCCTTTTCCGGTAGCCATACAAGATTCTTGACCTGGGAGCTGCTTGAAATCAGCCTTGAAGTATGTTTCATCATCCATTACGACGCAATCAAATTTTTTCAACAAACTCGTGAACAACTTAGGCGCTCTTCCTTAGGCTGTTGTGGTTTTCTTTTCATCTCGATTTGGTGTCACTGTTACCTTGTATGTTAACAGTCCGGCTCGTTTCTTTGCTCTTTGCCCTGTTATGTGAGACCTTCACGATTTGTTTCCGATACCTCAGATGGAAAGGTTGGGATTGCGTTTGAATGATGGCCACTATTCTTACGGTCGCTGCAGCTTCCTGGTTTCAGTTTCCTCCTGATCCCGGCTTCCTGGAAATCGTCAGATGTGAATCGCTGCTCCATGTATTTTTTCCTATCTCTTATTTCTCTCTAGCAAACTTACCTTACTATTTCAAATTGATAAATCTCGATTATTAGTGAATGAACATCGAATTGAATTCCATCAGATTGCTCACAGCAAGTAAGCATACAAACTGATACATTTTCAATATCTAGTACAGATTCTGAGTTATATCAATTTTAAATGTTGAGGTAATGGTTGCCACCAAGAACGCTTCAACATGAGCCCTTAAGTGGTTTTTCCAAGTTGGCGTGGGAATAATTTGGATTCTGTTGATGCGCTTGCAATTCTTTTTTAAATGCACGATTAAAAAAACAACGTTATATTTGAGTCGACCAAGTTTTGACCGTTCCACCCTCTATTACATGCAGAATAACAAGCGCATTGTCAAAACAGGGAACGTGTTTTACTGAGGATCGCGTTCGTGATTAGTTTCCGTGAAGTTGAATAATTTATCCATCAACTGGAGTTACATAAAGCTTTGTAAGACCCACAACGTATCTTCAATATGGATGAATCATCTATTCGACTGGCCCAACGGAACAGAAACATTTTTCGGAAACCAGACAAACGTATGATCAAACGGCCAACGCACACAATCTTAATTTAAAAATTCCCGCATTCTTTCTGAATTTTCCCCGCATTGTTGCCTAATTTTCTCGACTGGGAGAAGAAGTTAATAAAAATTGGATTAGAAGATATTTCTGAAATTACTGGGTTACATCTAAAATTCTGACTTATTTCATTTAGGCAAAATGTCGGATGGTATCCGCAAATCCGGCTTCTGGCGTATTTTGAAAATGAGAATAAAGATCGCTCTACATAAGGGATTGATCTTCCAAGTTTCTAGAAGTATAAACATCGAAGAAAAATAGTAAAGCATTCGAAGTTTTCGTGTACAAACTATTGCACGTGCGTTGTTTCAAGGACTTCGTAGTTTCAACGTTGTTGACAATTCGTAGAAAATTCTGTTAGTTTGGTTCACCACCAGACACTTTTCATTTATTGGAAATCCTCGCTCCATCGTCACATGTGTGACATCTTTTTAACAAATGCTGTGAAATTTGGCAGTTCCCTCTTGGAATGACCAATCAGTTCTAGCCAAAATTTGTCCAAACGCTGTTCTTTTCTCTGAATTCCGGCAAGTAACGTCTTTGAAGACGGCATTGAGCGCACCGCCCAAATTCTGCTTTCTTTTTGTGAGCAACTGCTGCGCTCAGATAGATTTTTTCTACGAACGTTTACAGAAACAGCTCTAGACACTTTAAGCTATATCCGTGAAGTGAGTTATAACCTCAGGGTTCATGCAGGTGACATAACGTGGTATAGGGTATGTCAAAGGAGATTTGTTGAGTAGATTCTTCAAAAACCACACTACAAAGATCGACAGCCAAACGTCGGAATACCAAACGTCTTTGTCGTGAATTTCTGGAAATTTTCTCGCTTTCTTGATTACCGATTAAGAGGCAAAACCGATTTCCACACTAAGGGCTGGCAGAAGATTGCTCTCCGTCAATTTCAATATTTTCAATGATCGATTTTGCTTTTTCTGTCAGACTTGTCTCCATAGCAGCTCTAAGTAGTCCCGGCAAATCGTCGAAATGAAACGGAGCTATAGGAGATTATTCGGTCTGGTATTACCTGAGAAACGATTCGACTATTGCTGCAGACTTGATGACAAAATTTGGCTTCGGTACCAGCATTTTATCGTCTACCGCATCAGCCATAACAACGAACACATTTAATCGGAATACCGACGAAAAGCTCCGTTCGAAATTTGGTTGACTTTCAGGTGCCTGACAAAAAAGGTTTATGGCCACTGCCGTGATAAATATTTGTCTTCTATACAAATGGACTGAGACTTTTCTGGCATTTAAAAAAAAATGATAACCAGGAAACAGGATTAACAATGCCAGCAGAAAATGATCCACATGCCAATATGTTTGTCTTAGCCCCTCCCCCCCCCCTTGAAGGAATTGTGTACGACATGCCAGCTGCAGCTACTGAGCTATCGATGTTGAGGACTTCAAACCAGGGCTGGCTCGCCGATCCCTGATTTGCCAATCAATTATTTGAATGCCTTCCAGTTGACAGCCAGGCCATCCATAGAGTACTGAGCTATCTTCTTCTCCAATGCTGGTTTTGCAGAAAAACACTGTTTCATTCCGTTAATGGGATCATTGGACCGAGTAGGTGAAAAAAGGCTGCTCAAATTATCAATTTGAAAAAGGTGTGAGCATGGTTTTTGCCATATGACAAAAATTCCCGATGGATTTTGAAATTCTTGACTTTATCCGGCATATATCGCGATGATTTTAGAGGAGTCTGCTTTGCGCATCGCCTGTGAACGGTTGTGTCGATTCTTTGTTGCACACTATTCTATTATCAGACAAAGCGCATTGTCTATTGTTCAGCGGCGCGATTGTTCAAGTGAGCGAAAAAGTAGAACAATAAAGTTGCGGTCAGGTGATATATGTTGGTTGCTGTGGGTGTAAATCGTGATTGGTTTTGTGTTTAGTTTTGACCCGTACTATTGGTTCGCCATAGTCGCCGAATCACCATATTAAGGATTTCCTTGTTTTCCCATGAAAATAGTGAGATATGATTGTGATTTTACTGTGATCGAGCGGTTTGGGTCATTATTAATTAGCTAGTTAATTACGACCTATATTATTGGTTTACCATATGCGTCGTATCACCTTGATGCCGGTTTTGTTATCGGGCATAGCGCGTTATCTATTTTTTCGGTCATTCATTGTTTGGTGGCGTGAGTGAGTGTTAAGGCCGGCGCACAATAGTGCGTCCCACGTCGCGTCGCGTTGACGTTTCATTTTGAGATTAGCACTTTTCATAAAAGGCGTCACAATGACGCGTCGCGTCCATCGCGTCGTTGTGCTAAAACGCCAAAAATGTTCTAAAGTACCAGCGTTCTCACGCGTACAGCTTCTGTGACGCTTTGGTTTTGAAAATTCAAAATTGACGCGTGGTGCACGGTTCGGGTGTATATGAAGTTGGAATTCAATGCTACTGGAAAATGTTATTTGATAGCACTTAAGTTGTGAAAATCAAGGAATCAAAATCTATCAAAAATTATAAAAAATACTATACCTTATTTGCATTCAAATTCCTCAAGACTTGGTTGTTTTCATATATTCTTTCTGATGATGTTAAAATTTTATTCAAACATATTCTATTAGAAATTTTAGTTATTAGTCTCATTACAATTATAATGAATTTGCATAGAAAGCATTTGATATCAAAGATACTCTAAATCACGTAATATAGGTTGTAGTGTGAACTATTTCAAACTATAGAACATTGTTTCTTTGTTTTAAGCTCATCCTTGAGAAAACAATTCGTGGCATTTCACATTAACCAAGACGTAAAAGGTAAAGAAGGTCTAACATGACTAACAAAAAATATGTTTTGTGGTTGCTAGTTTGAAGTAATTTTGACTAGAGTATGGTGGTAGATCTCAAACCCCGCAATTCCACATTTACTCATCTACTTAAAATAAAAATGTTCCGTCAAGTCATGTTCTCAAGTAATCTGCGTAAGCCACTCATTTTGTTCAGGGTTCTTTGAACTAGGTGAAGTGTAATAAGGAACTCAACTTGTTCGGATTGAAATTCAACTAAAAATGACATGACGAATGTCATCACATACTCCCTCTTGATCTCCGCTTCGACTAACCCAGCTGATTGTTGCCCGAACTATTACTCCGCAAATAACAATCATCACAACCTTTCACCATTTACCAGGGCTTAGGACCTGTAGCTAATGTTCTCAATACATTCTACTATGAAGACCCTTAATTAATTCTTGTAATATTTTTTTCCTTTGATGGGTAGTTTATATTTGAATGAGGAGGAATAGTTTGACAATTGAGGAGGAATAGTTTCGTTTATTTGTCTCTGATTTGTGTATCAAAACCCTTTCAAAAAGCAGATATTATCAACATATTGAAAATATTGACATACAATTTACATAATTGAAAAACTAAATTATAAGTTCACAGTCAAAACAAAACAAATGATTGAAGCGGACGCTGGATTTACGCTGTATTGTGTGGCCTATAGCGTCCTGCGCGTCATGTGCGCGTTTTAGTACCAAACGCTGGCGTTGACAGCTGACGCGACGCGACGCGGGACGCGCTATTGTGCGGCGGCCTTTAGTTGCTATGTTGCTAACTACCTTTACTATCGGGCATTGCTTGGTATCTATTTTTTTCGAAGAAGTTGTGTGCGTTCTCGATCCGAACAAGTCGGTTGGTCCATAAAGAGTGTTCGTTGGGTTGTTTGCGGAAAAGTTTTGATGACATCATACGGAACGGTTTCAGTGAGAAACTGGACAACGCCAGGCGACTCGTGACGTAGTAAGTGCTTTCAAGGATAATTGCTACCCATTGTATCTACATTTAAAAAAAAATAATAGGTGCGCGTCGACCATCAGTTTAATTGGTTGAATCGGTCGTGCCGACACTT
>JASCZW010012968.1:0-26937 GCA_034211315.2 Aedes japonicus
AAAATTGTTCCCCCAAGGTTATGCGAATACCAAATTAATTAAGACAATACCAAAATGGTACCTCTCAGGTATTCTCAGGTATCCAAAATAACAGGTTTTGTTATTCAGAGATATGTTGCAATTCTTAGGTATTTTCTTAGGTATTTTGCAGCACAATCAGACTCAAGATCAAAATTAGGTATTCATGTGTTGTTGTCTCCTGCTCGGGATCATAAAATGTTTTACAAAGGTATGCGAATACCAAATTAAGGTAAGACAATACCAAGATACCAAAATAAGTTGTTCTAGGTTATCCAAGAATTCTTCAGGATAAAAGGTTTTCATTACTCAAGTGGAATCATCGATCTTTCAGTAGTTTATGGGTTTATGAACTCACGGAGGTTCGAAGATCCTATCTAAAACAGAAATTGAGGTAAGAATTTGTTAAGGCTACCCAAGAGTTCTTTGGAGTTTATGCCTTTATCACAAGCAAAATCTTCACTCGTTTCGTAGTTCGTGGATACGATATATATGCATGAAGATCCGAAGATTTTAGGTCAAACAAATATTAAGAAATGGTAAGTGGTAAGAAATTATTCAATATTACTCGAAGGCTCTCTGGAATACAGATCCTTCATAACAACAGTGAAATACCAATCTTACATGGTTGCATGACTGCAGGCAAAAGGAAACAACAAAATTATTTCAAGTCTTGTATTGTTCAGTTACGCTGGTTTTTATAACAGAGGTTGTTAAAATTTAGATCGCGGATGTAGTTAAAATAACAGAAATTGTAATAAAGAGTCTCAAGAGGTAGCAAAATTATACTGAACTATGATATACATATAACATAAACGAAACAAATCTGTGTAACTGGGTATTGTTATGACAGTAAAAATCATATCAGCTAGTGTTAGAATTCATTTATTTCTTCAGAAGCAGACTGTGCCTCGCGGCAATTATATCTCTAACCTGTCATAGAGTATGTTGTACGATTATCCAGATGAAAACGTCTCTAACAAATTTATATCATAAATCAGTGAGTTTGCAACAAGATTTGTTAAAATTCGTTATTTTGTATTGCCCTTCTAGTCAGGTGCGATCAAAAAACATTTCAACTACATTTAAAATGGTTCATTTAACAACAAAATAACTAAATATTGGAAAATGATTCATTTTGGCTATCTAAGAACTCTCTACTGTAGAGAGCGTTCATATCGATAAATAAAGTATCCATCGTTTAGTATTTTATGAGTTCAATTTAAATTTATGGATGTCCTAATATCTATGTTAAAAGTATTATTATGGTGATAAATGGTTCCAGGTTATCCAAAAATGATTTGGAGTTAGAACTCCCATTATTTCTTTGATTACGCTTGTAGATCTATAAATTGATTTATGTCTGGTTACGCTTGGATCTCAGAACTAAACTCCAAGGGATGTTTGGATGACCTAAACATCTATTCAACCTCAAATACTATTTTTAGTAACATGAAACTTTAGATACTTGAGGAATCTACCAACATGTATCTGTTTACACCTTCAAATTTATTTCAAGAACTCCATGATATGATGCCAAAAAACATCTATTTATCTCAAAATACGATATTTTATCAGATATCTGAACCTTTCTGAATAAGAACCTGATCCTTAAATTTCCAACATACTGATTACGCTTGGAAATCTTTAGACCTCAAGGGAAATTTAAGACCTCAACTTAAAGGAGTTTTGCATATCGTAGATTACCTGTATTACACAGACATTGTCTGCTTTAGCTCAGAGATACCTCACAAAATTATGAAGAACGTTCAAATACTTACTTTTAGGAGATCTTCGATTATATATGTAGATCACGAGACATAAGCTTCGAGGATTTCTTGGTGGTCTAGTCCAACTTTAATATAACATCTATTTAATTGACCCTATTTGTACATTAGGCTGGAAAAGAGTTATTAAGGGGGAAAAGTAGTAATCGAATCTTTGTCATTGAGTGCGCAACAGCTTTACCGCATAGAAAGGTAAGAAGAAAATAGGCTGAATACGAAATGGATGACGGGTTTTAGTACGCATATAGGTTAGCCAATACCGTTTTGAAACGTGGAGCACTATCAACTCATGTTAAAGATGGTGAAACGTCCAATTACTTCTTCTTCAACTATGAAATGTCGGATTATTCAGTGCTGAGTCATTTGACAATTCGGTCCCTTAAAGTTTAGTTTCATTCTAGTGTTGGGATTTTCTGGAACAAAGTCTCTGATCAAGTCTTTCTTCAGAAGGTTATAAAGCTGAGATCCAGCCATGGCTTGATAAGTTTGGCATGTGGGGTCAGGTCGTCTCCCTGGTGCACAGTGATTCCATTCCATACAAAAGGCGGAAAAAAGTCTAAAAATGGAACTTCCATAGCTAAGTTATGTGTTTCCAAGTAATTTTGTGCCGTTGATTTCAAATATGTTATCTTAATTGTCTCATTAGGCCACACTTTCGAGATATGGCCATTTTAAGGCCTCCTGGAGTATCCGGAACATCCGATGAAATGGTAAATTCATTAGTCTTGTCCTAAAGCATTACGGTTCTTTTTAAAACCATTTGTACGTAAAATGTAAGAAGCAAAGCGATGTGGAGAACAATGTGCTGCTATATTTGGGCGTGTTATGGTCTTCCGGAAGTTCCAGAACATTCAAAACCAAATAAGATAATTCAGCAATTCGAAACCAAAAAGATGAAGTGGATCTTCGACTTCTGCAAAAATAGGAAGGTTTGTCCCTTTTCGAAAAATATACGACTCGATTTTTCATTTTGTCATTAGGGTGTTCCATTTCAAAATAGGGTGGTCCAAATAACGGTCATAAGAAAATATATATTTTCAAAGGAATTATAATCTTTTGACAGATTTCCATTGTCTTTAGTACTGAATGAAAGTTTATCATTGAATAATATTGTCAGATTATAGTTTTATGAATTCTACATTATCAATTATAGAAGATTAAGATCATTATTGAAAATTTAAAGTCAATTAAGTGACGTAAATCGTACAGCTTCATTGTTAAAGTATAGGATGAAACTTTAAAATGCTTCTGGAAAATTCAAATGAAATTCTAATTAAAAGCGGTTTGTTTAATGATGTAACAAAAATCCAAAACTTCTCAATAAAGAAATTTTCAGCATAATAAAAATAAAATTTAAATAATGACCCTATTGTTCTGTTTGGATTTTCCCACATCATACAACAAACCGCTTTTAATTAGAATTTCATTTGAATTTTCTAGAAGCATTTTAAAAGTTTCGTCCTATACTTTAACATGCGAGCTGTCAGATTTATCACCACTCGGTGTCTTCTTCTTTTTTCAAGTTGGATTCCTCAATAAACAATAACAAAACTGCATCCGCATGCTTTGTACGGCGCAACAAACATGGTGAAATAAATTTAACGTATTAATTGTAAACAGTAACTGAAATTTATCAGTTTGAAAATTTGAAGTGGCAGTGCATCTTTCCAAGGAGTCAGGATGCAGTATCGTTTTTCTTAAAAAACCCCGGGCATTGCATAAGCAATCGGTTTTCTAAGCAATATATGTTTTCGATAGTCTTCAAAAGATAGATCGAAAGTCTTCAAATATTTCGCATATTCTGGATGATTCGGAGGACCATGCAGTATCTAGTCGAAATCACGAATTGATTACTACAATGAATTCGTGCTCACATTGCATAGAATTTTATTTGAAAATAAACACTTAAATTTATACACCTTTCGTGAGATCTGACCATTTTAACACTTTCCTGTGAGTACTAGGAATAAGAACCCGGATGTAGTCATGATGGTCCTGGAAACTTGATATCATCACCATTGCACTTATTTTTGAGTTCTCATGTTATTTGATGTGTCACATGATGGGTTTTGATCCAAATCTGAAACTGGCCACTTTCCCGGGAGTAGCCGGAACATCAACCCGGATAAGGTCAATGTAGTTCTGGACATTTGATATCATGACCATAGGATTTATTTTTCAATTCTCATGTAATTTGAGGTGCCGCATGATGAGTTTTGATTTTAGGCCGAATTAGAATTGGCCGCTTCTCCGGGGGACTCTCCGGAACTAGTAAACCGTTTCCAGAAATTTAAAGGCAATATATAGGACTACAGTACCTTTCATTTGGTGGTTGTTTCATTCAAATCGGTTTAGTAGTTGCTTGGGAAACTGAATTAGAAGTTTCGTAACACACATACAATACCTACACACATACACACACAGACATTCAGTTCATTGAGTTGAGTTCGTTGTATATAACAGTCGGTCTTCCAGGCTTTGGGTTAAAAGTCGGATTTCCAAGATTTAACTTCCTTGTAAGAGAGGGTAAGACGACCGTAGTAATTTAGTATGAGATCTATGTATTTACCAATTTCAAGGGTTTCATAGACATTCCAGAATTCTTGCCTCCCAGAACCGTATTTGCGCAAGTTTGCGCAAGATGAAACCCAAATTTTCGGAAAGCTGGTAAAAAAATCTTTAAAATAAGCCTATTGTGGTGTATGTGCGCATCCCAAGTAACAATCCTACTGCCTTTTAGCCTTTGTTCAAATTTATGAGTGTTTTATTATTGCAATAGATATGCTAATTTGTTTAAAAGCAGCTTTCTATGATGCGAAAGATGTGTCGTTAATAATTTTACTCTAGGCTGTTTTTATAACCTTTTCTAGAAAGAATGTGAAGTCTAAAACAGTCAAGCTTTAAACAAATATTTGAAGAGGAACTCTATCCCTTCATAAAACCGTTCAGTAATTCAATAATAAAGCTCCTTCATATTTGTTTAACAGAGCCATGATAAAATATTGCATAAGCACGCTTTATCATTATAAAAACCATCACTAAGCCATTTGGACTCGGACGAGAGCATAAAGCATTTATTGTAGCATTTTGCACTACATAAAGTTTATCATAAGATGCTCTACCAATGTTGTCATAATAAAATTAAACAAAGATGGATTCGCATAGCAACAAACTAAGACAAGTGAAAAAAAATGCACGATCAAGTGAAACAATAAACAAAACTTATTGAGCATTCTGAATAGTAGTTTGCCAACTATCCATCAGTCAAGGTTGTTTAAAAAACTACAGCATCAGTCAGTCTCCCATCCAGATGAAATAATCTTGAGACATGTATGCGGCATTGCTTTCCCATATTCTTTCGTATAAACTTTTTAAGTCCTTTTGATGTAGCTTGAACTGTCATAATTTTTCTGGCAGCAGTTTGGTTACCATATAAGCTGTTTGGCAGCTAAACGGTCTTGCATAAAGCAAATTAGCGTCGCAAAGAAACAGTTTAGCCTCAAAATTATTTTCGTAAATGCCATTTCAAAACATTATTTATTTATTGATGCTTACATGAAAACAAAACAGCATTTTCAATAATGGCTCATGAAATATCAATGTTAATGCCGCTGCCATTTTGATTTCAATCTTAATGCAGGTTTATAATTTTCATATATCATGATATATTTTCTTTGACACGGCTTATTGTTGTACGGCAGTCAATGTGGGATAAAAACAAAAGTATTAATTAAGAGTGATGGAGCAAAAAAATTATCTGCAACGAAGAATTAAACTTTTTCTTAATATTTTTTTTAGAAAGTACAACGTGTTTCGGAAGCGCACCTAGTTTTTCAGCTCTTTTCAAGCACTTTACACAATGAATTTAATTTGGCACTTAAAATTTGAATACTGTAGGTTGAAACTAGTAATAAAATATTATAAATCAAGCTGAGATAAATATTTCACTTTGAAAATACTGACGTTTTATTTGGCATGGGTAAACTTTTTTTTCAATCAGAGTTATTTTTGCCGAAATGAATTTGTTGAGAGTGAATGAAATTTATGAATACGATTATAATATGAATAAAACTGTTTTGAGTGGTTTTGGCAAGCGTCTAGAGGAAGTGGCACGAAAGAGGCTTTTATAGATGTCAAATTGCTTTTATTGTGGTTTTCCTATGGTTTTCAAACTGCTTTTAATTCGGTCATAATAAAGTCTTTTTGTTTTAATCCAATCTAGAACTGCCTCTAAAATATACCCTTCAGAACCTCTGCCAGGGTGGGCCAAATAGGCACATTTTAGTCTTCATGAGGTTTTGGGGGAAGCAATCAAGACAAATAAGCCTTGACCAGAGTTTTATGGATGTCGTTTTATAACACCCTTGAAGGAATTCATAAAACTTTAAATGTTACTTGGGATGTGTGCTCATATTTGAAAACTTAGTTGAAGTTTTTTTCGATTACGATCCATACATTTTATATATGGAAGTAAAAACCACGACTTTGTAGGACCCATACTTCTTTGGAAAAATTGTAGAGAGCACAATGTTCATCCAATCTTCATAAAATTTTGGAAAAAGAAACTTCAAATAGTGTACAAATTTAGAAAAATATATTCATTGTAAAATGTGGAAGTTGGTTTTTCGACTTTTTCCCGCCTTGGAATCACTGTGTGGTGTGACGAACCAGCCGCAGATTGAAAGTCACGTTAATACGAAACAACAACAAGAACTATAACAAAAAAATTTATAAAATTTTCTAAATTATCCAAATTGTCCCGAATAACTGTACTGTTTTTGGCAACGCGATTCTACACAAATCTAATCTAATGATGTTTTAAGAATTTAAATCCCTCAATATCATAGCAAAACGGGTCCACAAACCACTTTGTTGGTCGACTATCTTCATCTACTTTTTTCTCTATGAACAGCATTTTTCAACAAATGTATTGTTCAATGTGCAACCTAACTAGCAGTGCCAGTAAAAAATCTATTCATCTACACTCAAATAAGCTGAAAATGAAGGCAACCTTAACGGACAGACCAACTATCTTCGTGAATTTGGGGGACAATCACGACTGTCAAAGAATTTCGCAGTACACTCTTAGATAAGAATAAATAAAATTAGGTTTTTGTTTTACCTAAAATTAGGTTTTGTTGACAAAACCTAAAATATCGGTAAAATTAAACGATAATAAACAGTATTTCTTACTGACATTTGGGTAATGTTCATTTTACTATATTGGACGTTATAACTTACCCAAAATTGAATAATTTTTCGTTACTGAGGCAACGCCGTCGCCATATTTTTTAAAGGGAAGACGTAATTATTTTTCTTACTAATCTTTCAATAAATAGTTTATTCATGTCACAATATTTGCAGTTATAACTTTTGCATTCTTTGTTCTTTATGCTAGTTCCGACGGATATTTGAGGACCAACGTAAATCCCGAAGTGCAATTCGGCTTCACTCCAGAGAAAGTGTCGAAATGTTTGGTCGATGCAGGAAAAATATCAGCGCCAACATTAGATTAGGGGGAATCTGCTCTTGTAAACAATGGCTTTCGTAGTCATTTTCTCATGAACAAAAGGTCATAAATACAAATTAAGCTCTCTTTAAGGAGGAGGAGCTTCATCACTATCCGCTGATATATTCAATTTGAAGTTCAAATTGTATTCAACTTCCGATAAATTAGCAGACAAAGTGTTTGTTTTCCAAAGCAGATTCGCCCTAATCAAATGTGGGCGCTGATATGTCTGTAATGAATGAGTCCAGATAACGCAAAGTTAGGATAAACGTCGTAGATGAAGCTCTTCAATTTATTTTGAGCTATTTAAGCAAAAAAATGGTGATAAAAAGAGCAGAAAATCGTCGATATAAGTAATTATCAATTTTAGGCAATGCCTCATACTGTATTGATATTTTATTTTCTGAATACAGAAAAAATGTTTTTGTAATACATCACTACATTTGTTTCTCCTTAAGCCTAGAATTGAGAATACTAATCCGGGAATGGATAAATTATCAAATTGTGTATCTTTTTTGAAGCATTCTGAAAAATAAAACTGCAAATAATACACAATTTGTTGTCGTAGTCCTTCCTTATCCATGATGACGTCCTGTTGCCGTTGTCTGCTTTTAGTAATAAGCAGGTTCGACTTTATCCTGAACGATGCGAATTTCCTCTCGTTGTTGTGTTTTTGTTTCTGACCGCATTCACGGAAAACAACTGACTCATCTCAACAAAGGATTAGGATACGCGGTTACAACCAAACCCGACGTGGAACAGATCATCATCGACGTGGAGACAGCAATTTCAAACACTCTTCCGACATCTTTACAAAACACCGCCAGGACTATCACTTCGAACACTATTAAGGACGGACAGAAACAAAAACACAACAACGAGAAGGAAATTCGCATCGTTAAGGAGTTAAAGTCAAAACCTGTTTATTACCTAAAAGCAGACAAATGCAACAGAGACGTCATCATGGATAAGGAGGACTACGACAAGCAGATGGCTTCTAAGATCAATAATGGTCCTTATAGGCAGCTTCGGATAGACCCCTACCAAACATGGTGAAACACGTGGACAAAACACTAAAGGAGTGTAAAGCAGCATTAGGGGATGCAGCAGTCCGCCTTCGCGAACCAAACCCCATCCTCCCCCAGAATTAAAGGCCTCCCAAAAGTCCACAAACCCGAAACGAAATGAGGGAGATTGTTTCATCTGTAGGATCTCCAGGCCATAAGCTAGCAAAATGGCTAGTAAAAGAATTTCAAGATATCTCCGAGCAATTCCCAACAAGCTCAGTTCGCAACTCCCAAGAATTTGTACAACAGCTACAGTCATCAGGTCATATATAATGACAATGAAGTAATGGTATCTTTCGACGTCACGGCCCTTTTCCCTAGCGTACCGATCAAGGACGCAATTAACCTTCTAGAAGATTGGCTTTTGAAACAGGGGGATGACACAACATGGAAGCAAAAGGTGCGGATGTACCTTAAGCTGACTCGACTTTGCATGGAAGAGAACTACTTCACTTTCAGAGGATCATTCTATAAACAATTAAAGGAGCCCCTATGGGAAATCCTCTATCCCCATTCCTCTGTGAACTCTTTATGGCGAATTTGGAGACAATCCTAAAAGCGAAAGGATTACTCCCAACTCGTTGGTGGAGATACGTCGACGACATCTTCGCCGTAGTAAAAAGACGATCTCTCCCTAATTCTTCAAAGAAATCAACAATCTCCACAAAGACATTAAGTTCACCCATGAAATAGAAAAGGATGGAAAACTGGAATTCCTCGACCTTCTAGTAAAGAGAGAACTATTGTCGCCATCTCCTTTAGAGTTTGAAATCTTCAAAAAACGTACAAACACCCAAAGGGTCATCCCATACACATCAAACCACTCTTTTCAGCACAAAATGGCCACTTTCCACCACATGATCCACCGGATGTTGACCCTTCCTCTCAATAAAACTGGAAAAGCCAAAGAATTAGCATATATCTTCGAAAACTGCCAGACTCAATGGGTACGAAAGAGGACAATTCAAGCGATCATCAACAAAAAGAAAAAACATCTTCATAGGAAATCACTAACAACCCTCTCAGACTCACATGAACCCCTAAAACGTGTATCCGTCCCCTTCGAAAAAGACATTACACAAAAGCTTAAACCACGACTTAGGGAATTTGGCTTAGACTTAGTTTTTTCTAGTAGCCACAACCAATTAGCATCGATGTTAGGCTCTACCAAAGACTCAGTAGACACATTAGGCAGAGCAGGGGTATACAGAATCAAGTGTAAACACTGCAGCAAAATATATGTAGGTCAAACAAAGAGAACCTTGGCAACAAGGTTCAAGGAGCATCTAGCGGAGGTGACTAAGGCTGTCAAACAGAACGAGAAAGGAATTCACATCACAGTCGCAGAACACATCTTCACGGAAAATCACGACATAACGACGAATGACATCACAATATTACGGACTACATCTACACCCTGGAAATTAGACGTCGCAAAAAG
The DNA here is from genome assembly GCA_034211315.2 of Aedes japonicus. Lineage (NCBI taxonomy): Eukaryota > Metazoa > Arthropoda > Insecta > Diptera > Culicidae > Aedes > Aedes japonicus. The sequence continues at coordinate 9,823 of JASCZW010012968.1, forward strand.
CTTAGAAATAAACAAACAACAGAACACAAATCTACTAAACAAAGACCAAGGCAACGGTTACACATGGCTCTTCAACTTACTACCCAAACGACATCAAACCCGACGAAGCGGAGCACCCGCTGCTACACAATAAGTATGCTAGGTATATATGAGAAAGAAGCGAGTTAGATATTAAGTACACTTGTTTTTGACTCAGGATAGGTATAAACAAACTAATAATAAGATAGGTATAAACAACATAATGATAGGTAAACGTTTTGTATTTAGAAAATAGTATATATACGGCAGGTGGCGAAGGTTTTCTTTCAGTCTAGTTATTAGTACGAGACACTGAAGAAGTTTGCACATTGTAGACGAAATACGCGTATCTGTCGAAGATAAGCAAAAGTAGTTGGAATTAAATGGAGATTACTAATTTTTCTTCTAATTTATAGTTGCATGTAAGCTTCCTATTCAATCGAATGGAAGGACTCTTGTTCTAGAAAATGGCTGTGGTAGATTAAGAGGCAAGTTTCCAATGTCGACTAATTCAAGGAAGAAGAGTTTTGTTTTTTTTGTCAGTTAGGTTCTAATGAAAAATCTTTGTCGATTTCAGTTTCAGATGTCCAAAATTGTCAGATTGACAAAATAATGTGAACTATGGTGCATCTATGTATTGATAGGTTGACAGCGACGCAGAGACCCTGTGAATCTGAATTTGGAAATGACAGTATTCTCTTAATCAGAGCAACCGCTGAGTTTTGAAGTCATTATTAGGTTCTCGCCGAGCGATCTTACAAGCACTAGCGTGCTGCTTTACACGTATAGGATCGATTGGTTTATTGTTTTCAACCACGAGATCAACTGTCAAAATGTTCAGGTTGACAACGGTTTGTTTTTTAATTTCAACCAACAAAACGATTGTATTAGTGAAACTGCTTACTAATACTAACGGCGGCAGAAAAGTCTTTGTGGTTTTGTTCATTCGTCGATGGACGTTCATTACCGCCTGTGCTGTTATAAATATTGAATTTCATCTAGCTGGGGATGTTTTCTAGACAATATCGTCAAAAGGTCGAAAGTAACAATTGTAAACAATGACTTAAAACGTAAATTTCCTGGAAATTCCAGGTTGCTATCATTTATATCCACTACCGACGGGAAGGTTACAAGTCCCTGTATCTATGTTTGGTGGTACCGAATTACATTATTAACAGGATCAATTACCTGGGTCTATATGAAAAACACCTGCATTAAATGGCCCAACCAGCGAACACATATGGTATTGAAAAGCAAAGGGAACAAGGTTGCCCATTATCACCTAGGCTCTTTACCATAGTGCTTCACTATGTTCTCTGCCGTGCCCAAACATTCAACTGGAGCAAAAGTCGGAACTGATAACCCCACTGATCCTCGTGTACGCCGACGACCTTCTCATCATATGCAAAGATTTAGACACGGTAAACAAAATCACTGCTGCTCTCAAGCATCTTCTATCAGAGGCTGGTCTGAAGATTCACCCAGGAAGTCAGAGATTTTGATTAGAGATCCCTTTTCAACTATGACACCAAGAATAGTGCAAGTTGGAAGAATGGAAATTAGTTCATGCTCCTATTTAAGATACTTGGGCATCTACATGACGGCCACGTTAAATCGACCCGAAACGAGAGAGAGAGAGAGAGAGAGAGAGAGAGAGAGAGAGAATATCAGTGTATATTGTTTTATTAGACTATTTTACAACAACTAAATGTTAGTATTATTATGAAAATTTTACATTTCAATTTCAATCTCAATTACCATTTCAGTGAGTGAAATAAGACGCTATAACCTTGACAACTATTGCCAGGCTTTTGGTTCACTCATAGGCTAAAGGAGCATAACCTAATCTTTCTAGCATCTATGCTCCCAACGAGATAGTACAAATTATCACACTGTTTTCTACATGGAAGCGTTTGGTACGGAAGGTCCACGCTTTCATCCTTCCCTTGATTCAGAGTAGTAGAGCGATTATAGATCTTTCTGGAATCGTTCTATTATGTATTCAAGAAACCATAATTTTCCAGGATGCTTTCAAGAATTGTCTACGTAAATGTGAGATTAGATTAGATATACAATTCATCTACACTGACTCGAAATGCTTTTTCATTGCGTATGATGGTAAGTGATAAAAAAAGACTCTGTTAACTTGATCTTTTCTCGACCTAAGCTGTAGCAGAGCCACAAATTCACAGAGATAAGCCAACTATAACAATCGATTAACGAAGCCAGGCCCTTTTCAAATGTAACTCTAGATATCATAAATGAGAAAAAATAGATCGAAAATGAACCACCAACACACTATGGGACTTCAATTCATCATATTTTACACGAAGTTCTCACAGACTTCGTACACGGTGTTGAATAAAGCTCGATTCAAAGTAAATCTGGACGTACGGTTTAATACACCACCGCGTCCCTGGTGGTTTGAACAAATAACGTTTGACAGGCATTTGTTGATGTTTTGTTGACAAAGAAATTGGTGAAAAGTATTTCTCGGTATTTCTCAACGGATCATGGAACTTGAGAAAAGAAAATTGATTGTGCACAAACAACTAGAGAATCCTTCGTGGTCTGCCTCAAAAATAGCATTAGTGTTAAAATTTACCAAGTCAACGGTGTGTCTTGTAATCAAACGTTACAAGGATACTCTGACAAAGAGCTGAGGAGAAAGGTGTTGATGTACGGCAACCGAGGTGTCTCCATACGTGATTTGGCAATGCAATACGATTCTAACTTTTCCACCGTACGTAACATCCTTTCAAGAGAAGGATATAAGTTTTCTTGTGCTAGTGAACATCCGAATCGTTCCCCAAAACAAAATTTAGTGGCCTTCCAGGTGTACATTTGTTTTTGCTGATAAGTTTGCTCGGAAACTAATGATTTGGCAAGAAATCTTCAATTGTGGTCTTTTTAAAGTTTTCATCACATCTCACACAATGACGTGGTAGGTTTACATTAAATAGTGTGTAAAAAAGCGGATTTTACCCTTCATTCGGGAACACAAGACCAACGTTATGTTTTGGCCGGAACTAGCCAGCTGCCACTACTCTAACGAAGTACTAGAATGGTATGCTTCGAACAATGTTCATTTCGTCGCCAAAGAGATTAATCCTCCGAATTGCCCTGAGTTCAGACCGATTCAAAAATATTGGGCAATTGTCAAACGAAAACTTCGAAGATGTGGTAAAGAAGTGACAAATGCACAACAAATGCGTTCAAAGTGGAATAAGTACGCCGGTACAGTGTCACCAGCGACTGTGCAGATCACGATGGCATCGATCACAAGTAAAGTACGACAGTTCGTTCGAAACGATGAAATGTAATAATTTGGTATATATCGTTTGAGCTGAATAAATACACTTTTGGTTGACGTTTTGATCAACCGTGTATGTTGTTTAATTCTTGAGTTATCATCACTTGAATCTGTCCAAATTTACTGTGAATCGTGCTTTAGGCTACGGTTTCTTCCTATATGAACACGTTGGTAATCATCAGCATCATTCGTCGATGGTTCGTTTGTTATTGCTTCTCGGTAGCTATATGGATTAGTTTCGAATCATTTTCTGCCTTCCACCGCCACAGCCGCCACTATTTAACAACGGAACGGACGGAACTTGCTTCCACGCATACTGTTTTGTTATTGTTATTACTGGCGTTGTTGCTGTAAACAGATGTTCACGTTACGTTCGCTTTTCCCTTCCCTATGATGGGCTCAGAAAAGTTCTTTCCACATCATTTTCACTTCCTTTTACTTCTTTCTGCACTTTTTCCTTGTCTTTCCATGCTCTTGGCAGATATTGATGGTTTGTTGGTTTTTTTCGCTCTTGGCACGTTTGTGTGTTTCTCGCTCCGTTCTATACAAATAAGACCATTCAACTAAGGAACTTTTCGTTGATGGTGTGTTGTATGGATGGGAATTGTGGTTGCGTGTCAGCTCCCCGGTTCGCTCTATCACCTATCTGAATGGCTAGATCTTACCACTTGACTATCGGTTTAATTGTTCCATCGTGATACGGGCGGTCTATTCAATAGAGAAACAGCTGTTCATGAAATCGATAAATTATTTTCGGAATTCGTTGCAAGACTAATTTGAACCAACCATAGAAAGTTTACCAAACATCCAAGACTCAAGGTAATTTATGTTGTAATTCAAGAATTCCTTAAATCTCGCAAATTCCAATCTAGCCTGGTCCCTCATATTCGATGTATAAATTCTCAAAAACGGGACCAGAGCCGAGCAATCTCAGGTCGAACAATGTGAGAAATAATCGTAAATTACTGCCATGCACACACATCCACCAACAGGGAGCGCTAATGTCCTAACGCGCAATTCGATCCTTTTCACACGTGTGTTCGTAGGGCGTATGAATGGTGAAGTCCCCCATAAATCTTCTTCCCAATAAGAGCCATGAGTATGGAATTCGGTTCATTGTTCCACATTGCACCACGTCCGAGATCAGGCTCCATCTGAATTCAGCGCCCCTCTCATCCCCCATCCTCACCTTCAAACGCAGAAACAAATAACACGACAAACTTTTCCCATCTCATCTGGCAGCTCGCAGCTGGCTGCGTGCGGCTAAATGTGAACCTACATCCTTAAACTGCAATAAAAAGTGGAATAATTCCTTACAAACCGAGCCTGGTACCATAGCCGACACGTCAGGCCCGCCCGGGTAGCAGCAGCGTAGCGATGGAAGAAAAGCCGTAAAACGTATTAAAATTCTCTTATCTTCGGAGGTGATGGCCATAAAGCCGAATAAGGGCAACCCCACCCTTGCTTGAGTCATGCATTCATTCAGTCGGTATGAAGCGGAAAGACGAGCTGAGGACACTTATGGCGCCATCCGGCCAAGCCAAAGCAACACCCCGAAGCGTGGGGAGATTCTGTCGCAGGAATGCAGAAGGAATTCAATTCGCGTTTTTCGTTTCGTTATAGTTGTTTTGAATTGTGTAGAAAACGGTGCTAGAAATAAAAATGCATATTGAGGATTAATTCCGTCATAAACTTACTAATACCTTTAAAATGGAAGCTGTATCTAACGGTGCACAAAACGAGTAGTCTGTATAATCAACAGATAAATAATCAAATATTACACACAGATAATTTTTAACTTAAATCTGCACAATTTTACCGAATTCTCAACAGCTGAACGTTCGGTAATCCAATTTTGCGGATTTTGGTAAAATTTTACCGAAATCCGGTAACATTATCTTAGTGATAACTGTGAAATGTCAAAAAGGGACGTTAAATCCGATTACCCAACGTTCGGTTGTTAAAATTCGGTAAAATTTTACAGATTTCTGTGAGAAAATCTAACTCTGTGTATTGTAAAAATTTGGATGAATAATGAATAAATGTTGCAAAGTTATTCGATTAGTTTTAAACAAACATTTTCCATATTCGAAAGACAAAATGTTGTACTAGAATTACCAACTGTATTCAAAATTTCCGTTTTTCAAATACAGTTAACACTTATCAAGTTTTTCTTCCATTGTCTGATAAATCTTCCCGTCCCCTTTGCACTCATCAGAACGCACGAAAGTGGTGAGCTCATAGCTCTGAATTTTGAATGATTTAAACATATTAGCATGCATAGAAGAAAGGAAAAAGTAGTTCCAAATCTCAATTCACTTGGCCCCCTGCTGCCGAGTTGCAACTGGTTTCCAGTGCGTCCTACCTACAATCGAGAACAAGCGCCGGAGATAGAATCTAATTTATGTGTAATTCAATGAAAATGCTTATCCTTGTTCGATCCCTTGCACATCGCCTTCTACGTACAGGAAGCAAAGAGAAACAACGAGAATTAGAATTGTCACGTCTGCAGTATTAGCCACTAGGTGAATTTACATTGTGCTTCTTCAGCAGAAATAGGTGTTTAAAACTTGGCCCTCAAGAAAAATCGTTTATCAATGCAGATTCCAAAAAATGCACCGAAGTTTACAAATTTTACATCAATTTGCCAAAATACCATTTGAAAAAAAATCAAATCCTAATCCTCGAATCCCTCCTAAAAATGGTCGTAAAAAAAACAAGTTTTAAACGCCTACTGCTCCCTCGTCCTTCCATGCGGTAACCTTACCGCATTCATACCGAAGTCAACGCGTAGTAAGTTTGTAACAAGTTTAGTCCCTTTCTTCTGCTTTCTTTCCCCTGTGTCGGAGATTTCCGAGCAGCATAAAACAGCAGGGGCTTCAGATGAAGAGGCGCATCTCATTGAATCCGAGGATGGTATACCCTCTCCCCTCAACAAAGCAAGCACGTTTGATCTTGACAGTTGTTGTTGTTTTTTGTTGTTGTATGGAAGTCGTATGCAAACATGCGACCCAAATCGTATGATTCATCCGATTACGACAACAGCAGCAAGCACGGACGAACTAAGGTCATGCACATTCGATCTGATAACAGAGGTAACAAACGAGAGAGTAGAAAAATGAGTGACAGCAGTGAGATAAGAATATACAGGTAGAATTTTTTTTGAATTTACAGTGCTTATTCAAACGAAACACATATTTCCTTGATCCGTAAAATTTGCGTGTGATGAAATTTATTATGATTAATCTAATGCAATATAAAAAGGAAAGGACCTCAGATAACATTGTTCGTGAAGGTAGAGTGACGTTAAGAACCGGTCCTATTGAGAATTTTCAGTTGTGAAATTTTCCCAAATCCCGGGAATATCATTTTCTTTACCAAAGATTATTTAAAATCAACCAGCGACAGAAAAGGTTTAAATCATTAAAAAACAACAAAAAGAGTTAGTTTCCAAAATGATGCTTAAAGCACTTGAAATCGCTTCTACCATAAACTTGTGCAATTTACATTGATGTGCCGTTCCAGGCAAAACTGACCATAACATGTCGAAATTTGACACGGGCTGATGTGGATTTGGACAAAAAGTCGCCAACATATTTAGTATTTGGACATAAGGGCATCTTCAGCGGTGGTCTATATTTTGAAAAACTTTATACTTGATTTGGATCAGCTAAACTTGAATAGAACCAGCTAAAATAGACCAACTTCGCGTTCCCCACACCAGTGTTTTTCTTGTTGTTAGACCCGCCAACACCCGTCATCCTGTCAATAATTGGACATCAGAGATCAGAAGTTTTTTTTTCAGAGATCGGGGATTTTTCACTATGTTTTTGACATTGGTTTGACCAAATTATTTTTACTGCCAGTAGTGCGTCGTTGGCAGACAACGAGACATACTTGCTCTTTCGTTAGACTGAAGGTGAATGAGTAAATGCATGCATTTCATTAAAATGCATGACCATGACCAATCCATCAGTAAATCGATTGTTCACTTTGTAGGCCTTATTACTTTTCATTTACAAGCAATCAAAATACTATTTGAAATCGGAATTTGCTCTCAAATTAGATTTAAAATCCACAACACTCACAATTCCGGGAGCTTTTCCATTTCAAACTAGTTAGCATTTTCCAAAAACTGCAGTAGCAGTTAAAAAAACTAAAAGAACTATTTGTTTTCTAGGAATGATACGAAAAGAAATTTGCAGGCACCGGGAGCAACTTGAAGTAATGATTAGCATCCGAGGCGAGCAACACCACTTTCTGTCCGGCACCAAACACGGCTACTTTTCGGCTCAAAAGCAGAAATTTTTCTCATTAATTGGTACTATCAAGCAGCGTGAAGCATTTACGAACTGTATTTTTCTTGTTCCAAATTGCTGCAAGAATAGAACTAAATATATACCAGTTTTATAATGATGCTAAACAGATCCAGTATAAACAAAATTTACAACACCGGTTTCTAAAAAAATAAAACCCATCCACGATTTAGACCACCGCTGAAGCTGCCCTAACGATATACTGTTTGGACTCAAGAGTAACTGTTGAGAAGGGCTTATGTTTTTTTGATACAACAGTTTTAACAAAACAGAAGCTCGGAAATCTTTTGTTTTAGAGAAAACGTGTCTAAGGAGACCTGGTAGGGAATTAAGATGTCCATGAAAAATAATACACATTAAAAGTATCATAATGAAACTTGAAGTTTAAATTCCCAAAATACGCTGTTTTTTTTATCTCTATAGTCAAATTTGGACAACAACCCGTTTATAGGTAAGTTTATAGGTAAGAACAACATGGACAAAAAAATTGTTACATTATTGTACAAATTGTCCCGGCTCCAGGGACGCCAAAATTGCTCGCACAGAAGCTGGAGATTCTGCCACTGGGTCAAGCGATACGCCTTAACATCTTCCAGGAATGGCTCAGCTGGGGCGGTAATCGGTCGTCTGATGAAATAGTGAGCCGGAGTTATCACAAGCAGGTCAGCCGGATCATTCGAACCAGCGTACAAAGGACGGGAGTTTAGAACGGCTTCGATTTCGGCCAGCATCGTACAAACTTTCCCGAAGGTCAGATAGTGAGTCGATCGTTCAGCAGTCAGTACCGTTGTCTTACGGCATTTATCAGGCCCGTTTACCCAACGAGGATAAGCTCAACGTTGATTAAGTAATCGTACCACCAGATCCTTATCCAGCAGGATGATTGTATGATGGCTCTCGAACGGTAACTGCGATCGGTCCAACCGACCACCCACTCGAAGCAGTTCGTAGTGGTAAATGGGCCAACGGTTTCCGAGTCTCTTGCAGGGCTCGTTTGCCCGAACTCGCTTGATCTCGTCGATGAAATGTACATGTTGCATAACATGCAGGATAGCTTCAGTTGACCGGCGGAGTTAACGGACAGTCAGATGAGGGCTTCGCTCACGATCGGACGGATTCCTTTTGCAGCAGTTGGCAATCAATCGTAGGACATACATAACCCACAACTCGTTGCATCTTGCGGATCTTGCTGAACTTGTGAAGAAACGATATAAGATCCGTAGTAACAGCCACCAAGGATTTAAATTCCGGAAGCGCATCGTCTGGAATTTCTACGTCGTAGTCTACTCTCTGGAGGAATTCAGGCCCATTCCACCAAAGGCTGTTGTTGTTCAGGTACTCGGCAAGTTGGCCACGGGATACTATATCTGCTGAGTTACTTTGGGACCGGATGCCTCCTACCGATATTCATCGGTGAGTTCTTGACTTACAGCGATTCGATTTTGGACGAACAACTGCAGCTGGTTGAGGGGTTTCTTAATCCATGCTAGTACGACCGTACTGTTGCACCACAGCACAACGCTCCGGAACGAAGTATCCATGGCTGGAAATACCTTTGGCACCAACCGGGTTAACAGCAAATCTGCGCAAAGCTCCTTCCATGAGATGGAGAGCTATTTAGAGTGAGCTAACTTTGGCTGGTGAAGAGACGGAGCTTCGCAGAACCGCCGACAAAGATGCTTCACAGATAAATGTAGTCTCCGTACTGCTTGCTGGAGATATCCGAAAAGCCATGCAGCTCGAATGTGACGGCATTGTCGAATGTCACGTGCCTTGGAATTATGTTTTCGTGAAGATGTGACTAGGAATCTTGGAGTTCTTGCCACTGGTGTGCTGTATCGTCGTCCACCGGATCGTCCCAACGGTCTTCAGATGCCATAATCTCTGCGCTATGAGCTTTTCCAGCACAATAACTGATGAAACCAGTCTCAAGAAACCTCGCAATTTCGGAATACATAATTCTTTTCGTTGGCCGTTGTGTCGTTGAAGAGTTTGGCCGATAGACGATGAGCATCATATCTTTGGAAGGATCCCAAACTAATCCAAGCACTCGAATGGCCTCATTTACTCTATTCTTGTTCTTCAACGGGAATATGCTCAAGAAATTCTTGCGAGTTGGAGCACCACTGGTGTATAGGAAACCTGCACGTCCAAGGAGTTGCTTCAGGTGTTGCCGCGCATCGATGGCAGCTTCCACCGAGTCTGCACCAAAGAGTACATCGTCCGGGTGCGTCTCTTTATTCACTATGCGAGCGGCGATAGGAAAGTCTTCTCCATCTTCTTCTACGAGCTGCACCAAACACTGCGTTGCTTGGTAAGGTGCCGATGCTGTGCCGTAGGTAACGATACAAAGTTCCAGAGTCTCGCACAGGTAATGATGGGTGCTCTCTATGAAAAATTCGCAGGAACCGGCGATCCGACGCGGCTTCGAGTACCTGGCGGTACATTTGTCTCCGGTGAAGGCAACCTAGAATTTCCGAAACCGTAGCGTGATGTGATGCACGTCGTTCTGTTCTACCGGACCAACTTGCACTACATCATTCAGGGAGAGTTCCGATAATGACGTCATTGCGCTTGCGTCGAAAACGACACGACATTTCGTGCTCGAACTAGATGGACGTTATGTGGCAAATAGTAGGATTTCTGTGGGAATGGATTTTCGGATTCGTGGATCTCGTGGCAATGGCCGAGGGCCTCGTACTCTCAAATGAAGTTCACGTACTGCGCCTGCAGTTCAAGATCACGGACCAGTCGCTTTTCTAATATGAAGAACCTGTTCAGCGCTAGCGGGCAGCAGATATCTAATTGCGAAACATTATCTTTGAACGGCAGTTTAACACCAGTTTCGTCTCTCTGATAAAGGAAGTGGGCTTCCCATGCTGATTCTTCGGTCGGCACGTCTGGCACTTCCAGCAGAGTGTTTCTTACGTTTTTAACCACTCATGAAATTAAATTCAAAATATCTCGAAAACGGAAACGTGATGTTCAATCATATTTTAGCATTGAAAAGTGATAAACATAGTTTAATTTTATAAAAATCTTCCAAAAGTTGTTATTAGGATTTTTTTAATTTTTTGCCCTTGTTGTTCTTACCTTTAAAACAATGGATTTTGTCCAAATTTCACCATCGAAATTGAAATAAAATTAAAAAAGCGTGTTAAAGGAATTTAAAATTTAAGTCTTCTTTAAGTTTTAATTATGAGACCTTTTATTTTTCAATGTATATTTTTATCATGGACATTTTGATTTCATACGATTTCTTCTCAGGCACTTTTTCTCTAAAACGAACGATTTTCGAGTTACTGTTTTCCTAAAACTCCTAAAATATTCAAAAACACATAAGCCCTTCTCAAAAGTTACTCTAGTATCAAAACGACCGTTCCTCACTCCAGAAGCTAGTTTCATCAATCTTGATTTCAAATCTTTAAGCAACAGTATGTATCTTAAACCATCAGCATTTCGCTAATCAATTTTAAACATTGTGTATACCAAAATCTGTTGTTTTCCTTTATCGAAAATCTCTTCATCAAACACAATGTCATTGCTTCGCTCATAAGCATTGACCAACTATAACACCTCCTGAATTTGATTGCAGTACCTCTTATTCTTGGGCCATCATCTGTGCCCAATTACTACCGGTGGAGACAACAGTAACATTGCTAGTAACAGTAGCAGCAACAGAAGCGCTGAGTGATACATGATCCCAAAACTCTCGATAACAACGATTCACCCCGTGCCGATAAACCGAACTAAATACATATACCACCAGGACGACAGTACAAAAGGGGTCCCCATGCGAAAGAAAAGGTCTGAAGAATTAGACTCATTCCACTCTTATGAGTACAGTGTGGAACAAAACTTAATCATCGCTCAATTCCTGGCTTTGTGGAAATAGTTCTAAGTATTGCAATAGTAGCAATAGAGTTCTCCACTTAAATTAATTTTCCAAAAAAAAACGAACATTCGGAAGCGAGTTAGTTAGCTCACCACAGCTATATGTATTTTATAATAAATGTTTTGTGCTGTTCGGCCACAAGTAAGTTGCGTAGAACAGTGTGCCAGCAACGATTCATTTGAAAGATACATGTTGTAGAAATAAACCATATTAATTCAATTCGAATCTCTAGCCCTTTTACTTGATAACTTTGCGCAAACGCTTTGTTAACCCATCCCAGCTGGCACGCACGATTTACTGAGTAATTTGGTCCCAAATATAAACCAAATGTTTCTAGAATCGATCTAAAGTAAGCCTTTTCGTAGGGCCTATATGTTGAAGCAATTAAGTTGCTCAAGGGATTTAAAAGTGATTAGCGATGACTGTGGAAAAAGGTATGGGCGTTTTAGGAGTGATTCCAGAACAGTCACAGAAGCGCAAAATATTCCCACGGAAAGACACTCTCACCCCTGAATATCATCTTGTGAGGCCATCCACATCTTCTACTTCAATGGATGCCAAATACGGTTCTCCTCTTATCATTCAATCTTCAGAAATGGTTCTTAATTGTATAACAAATAGTGATAGTGAAAGACTAATAATACTGTAAAATAACGTATACTGTATAACTGTATGGCTGATCAGACTCATCAAAGCAACGATGGACGGTGTGCGTAAGGGTTTCGGGTGAACTATCCAGTTCATTCGAATCTCGTCGGGGACTGCGACAAGGTGACGGACTCTCATGCCTACTATTCAACATCGCTCTGGAAGGTGCAATGCGACAAGCTGGGCTCAAGAGCCGGGGTACGATTTTCAAGAAATCTGGTCAATTTGTGTGCTTTGCGGATGACATTGACATTATCGCTAGAACATTTGGAACTCTGGCAGAGCTGTACACCCGCCTAAAACGCGAAGCAGCAAAGGTCGGACTGGTGGTGAATACGTCGAAAACACAGTACATGCTGGTAGGCGGAACCGAACACGACCGGATCCGCCTGGGAAGTAATGCCACGATAGACGGGGATACCTTCGAAGTGGCGGAGGAATTTGGCTACCTCGGATCCTTACTGACAGCTGACAACAATACGAGTCGTGAAATTCGAAGGCGCATCATCAGTGGAAGAGTCGTTCCTACTACAGACTCCAGAAGAAACTGCGGTCTAAAAAGATTCACCCCGCACCAAATGCACCATGTACAAAACGCTAATAAGACCGGTGGTCCTCTACGGACGCGAGACATGGACCATGCTCGAGGAGGACCTGCAAACACTCGGAGTTTTCGAGCAACGCATGCTAAGGACGATCTTCGGCGGTGTGCAGGAGAACGGTGTGTGGCGGCGAAGGATGAACCACGAGCTCGCTGCACTCTACGGCGAACCCAGCATCCAGAAGGTGGCCAAAGCCGGAATAATACGGTGGGCAGGGCATGTTGCAAGAATGCCGGACAACAACTCTACAAAGTTGGTGTTCGCTACTGATCCGGTGGGCATAAGAAGGCGTGGAGCGCAGAGAGCACGATGGGCGGACCAGGTGGAACGTGATCTGGCGAGCATTGGGCGTGACCGAGGTTGGAGAGCGACAGCCGAAAACCGAGTATTGTGGCGTACTATTGTTGATTATGTCTTATCCTAAATGTGATGTTGAACAAATAAATTAATTTTTGAAATATATACGTAGTTTTCACAATCCAATTTATACTGTAGGCCATATTTTTAACTATAAATTAGAAGAAAAATTAGTAAACTCCATTTAATTCCAACTACCTTTGCTTATCTTCGACAGATACGCGTATTTCGTCTACAATGTGCAGACTTCTTCAGTGTCTCGTACTAATAACTCGACTGGCAATACTCGACAGACGAGTTATTAGTACGAGACACTGAAGAAGTCTGCACATTGTAGACGAAATACGCGTATCGGTCGAAGATAAGCAAGGTAGTTGGAATTAAATGGAGATTACTAATTTTTCTTCTAATTTATAGTTACAAGTATTCCACTAAACAGCTCAAACCCTCTAGGATTCATACTTTTAAGTTCTTCCTGGGTTACTTGGGATATTTCCCGCTTAACAAATGATGTGTATTAATAAGATGAATTCGTCCCGGCTCTTTTTTTTGCACCGATATTTCAGCATGATCAATACCGGGTAAAAAAGGGAAATCAAGCTGAACAATGCATTAGGTCCTAAGTAACATTAAGAGACTCTCTTTGTCGACCTTCTCTTTGCGTTTCTAGGGCTATGTAAAAACATGTTCAAGTATTTTCAACACACCGTACGGTATTATAAAGTGTAATTAAGGATCCCATGCGTCAAAAATATCAGCAAATCGTTTAACAAACAAACTATTAACGAAATAGAAAGTCGACGAAGGAAATCTCTCAATGTTACTGAGGACCTGATGCATTGTTCAGCTTGAAATACTCATGTTGGTGCGTCAACTTTGACGCCAGCTAAAGTCCAAACCACTTGATTGAAGTAGTTCAAATTTTGTCCACATTATTTCCGATGTATTTTTCGACTAGGGTGAAATTTAAAATATGTTATCTAAATTTCTCACAGTAATACGGATTTTTGAAATTGGTATGTCCAAAAACGGCTTTATTTCATGTTATGAAAATTTCAAAATCAGAACTTTTTGTGTTTTCAGCAGAACATATTGATAGTTGACAAAGTTACAGATGGTTGAACATGGCGTTTTTTGGAAGCAAAATTTCCCTCGGCTTTTTTTGCTATTGAGTGTAAACTAGTGCATTACGCAACTCAAAAGTATTTCATAAAATAGAATTAAGTAACTAAAAGAGGATATTAGGTAAGATTAGATAAGAAGACAATTTAAATAAGAATTTTAAGAATGATGGAACGGTCAAAACTCGGTCGAATCAAATATGACGTAGTTGTTTTTAATCGTGCGTTTAAAAACATGAACACTTCTCATTTTGTAGGTGTTTGCGTACAAAATGTAAACTTTATTTTGTTTTTGCCATTTTCTATTCAGTTGTCAAAATGGCGTCGAATCAAGGGCAACGTATCAAAATTTTGTTTGCGCATTAGCAAATACCAAATTATTCCCATTTTAGATTGCTAAATCAACCGTGACGATTGTTATAACAGTGTTCGGAGAATGTCTGACGACTGCCAGGAAGCCGGCATCAGTAGAAAACCGAAACCAGGAAGCCGCAGCAACCGGAAGAATAGTGGCCAGCATTTTCAAAAGGATTCTCAACCTTTCCATCAGAGATATCGGAAACAAATTGGGAAAGTCACACACAACAGAACAAAGAGCAGAGAAACGAGCCGGGCTGTCAACATATAAGGTTACAGTGACACCTAATCGAGATGATAGGCAAAACACAACAGCCAAAGGAAGAACGCGTAAGTTTTACACGAGTTTGTTGACCAAGTTTGATTGCGTCGTAATGGACGTTGAAACATACGTCAAGGCTGATTTCAAGCAGCTTCCAGGTCAAGACTTTTATACGGCTATCGGAAAAGGAAAGCTTTAACAAAAGTGTGAGCTGAAAAAAATGTCAAAGTTCCTGAAAAAATAATTGGCTTGGAAGGCGATTTTCACCTGTGGGTAAAAAAGCAAAAGTTTCGTGACAACTGGCACTGTCAACCAAAATGATTATGTAAAGGAATGCTTGCAAAAACGTTGACTGTCATTCTTGAAGAATCATAGTTGTTCCGTGCTGTTTTGACCAGACCTCGTTTCTACGGCTACGGCTAATGGATGGTAATCTTCACACTCGCTAGAACTGCACCCAATTGAAAAATATTGGGCAATCGTAAAGAAAAAAACTTAAGGGAACTCCAAAAACATTTGGAAATCAGCTCAAGGCAAGTTTGCGTTCAGCATCAAATAAGGTAAATATAACGGTGGTACAAAACATGATGGCAGGTGTAATTATGTTTAACCAATTTTTGACGCTTCACCTTTTATCTTTTCTAGACAACCTGAGTTCTCTTTTTATGAACATTTTCGCAGGGTCCACCACATATCTTCCCTTTTGATTTGTTTACATTTATTTGCTCCGTGATCCTCTATATCCTACATTAGACTGAATTATTCAGAATTGCTAGAAATTTTCCTCTTATCCTGCCATTTGAACTACTGTAGTAACATGCGTCAATTATTTGTTTTACTATAGGCAACGAAAACAGCAACATGTATGAGTGCATGGGGTTTATTTGAATAAGGCTTACATAATGTCTCACTAATTTAAAGTCAAACTATGTAAAGCTGAATAACCAAGTTATCATACGCATTTATTCTGTAAAATGTTTCGAACTAGAGATTTTATAATCGACTGCACTATGGTACGATTGTACAAAAGCTGAATGTAAATATATCGAGATGAATATTTTAATGTTATTTACAATAAATGTAAGTAAACAAAAAAACATGTCAACGCAGACAAACAGACATAACACTTGCAGTTTTTTCATCGATTACCCATTAAACGATCAATTCAAATGTTTCTTAGTTGATAATATCGCCAGTACGTATAGCCGATTTTCTTACGTTTGACGTTAACACACTACCGCCATCTGTTCAACTATATCATCCATGACAGTGTGCTAAACAGATGGCGCAGGTGTGTTAGAGACGATGATTTGCAGTGCAAAATGTTCAATGTGTGATGTCTGTTTGTCTGTGATATAAATGTTAATTAATTAATGGAGATGCATTTATTTCAAAATATAAACATTTTCATAAAAAAAACTAGCTATGTTACGGTCTTTGGTGATATTTTTGATGCAGCTGATCGAAAATTATGCAGAAAAAATGCAAAACTACCAATTTTAAAACGAGTTTTTTTTAAAGGGGCCAAAACGGGACAAACAATTTTGCATAGATCTTATAGATGGAAGATTGTACTTTCAGGTTACGTACTCTGTGTTTGCAAATATTTGCATATAAGGGAATAAGATGTCTTGCAAAAACGTATATTTTTTTACACTTCAACCCCTACAACTTTTCTAATACAATAAATAGCAGCTATCTTGTATCTTGTGCGTTATTCTATACCCTAAAAGTCATCTCTGCAAAGTTTTCAAATTCAAATTAAATAAAAAAGTTACAGCAAAAAAAACTGTATTTTTGAGTCTCACCCTAAGGAAAGTCAGAAAAACTGTTAAAAAACGACACGTAGATGAGATAGAAGTTAAATTTTTTCGGCAAAGTTTCATTAAATTAAAATATCTACAATTCTGTACGAGCATAAAATCCTATAAATCAAAAGAATAAAAAGTTGAAATTTTTATTATGAACATAGCAGGACCACCCTAGTCACCACTTAAACCAAAAGATAGATCTTATTTTTAAAATCAAATCTCTAAAAGACATTATCTGTCTAAAGTTGATAGTCTTCGAGTTATCGATTTTTGTCGCGAAATTTGTCCATTCGTACCATAGTGGACTGGCGAGAATTGTCAACATTGACGAACCTAACATTTAGCCTACATTGACAAAAAAAAATTGTTTCTGCTTGACCTGAAAAGCATCCTTAAGATAAAATTAATCCAAGCA